>JACBKR010005099.1:0-7500 GCA_014218235.1 Colocasia esculenta
TCGGTTCGGATTCTCTGCTTCCAATAACGTAGTCGAGTACAAGGTTGTCATCTCAAGAATCAGAATGGCGAGATCATTGGGAGTGACACGAGTCCTTGTCTACAGCGACTCCCAGTTAGTCGTCAGCTAGGTTTCAAAGGATTTCGAACCAAGAGAAGAAAAGCTCGCATCATACATGACCGAGGTCTCAAGAATGATGGGTAATTTTGAGTCAACAGAGCTGATAAAGATCCCAAGGGCCGAGAACTCCCAGGCCGATGCATTGTCCAGGTACGCAACCACCTCAAATGATCACCCGGAGTCCTCAATACTCGTAGAAGAGCTTTGTGAGCCTTCTGTGGGGTCTGCGGCAGAAGTCATGTGTGCCGAGGCCGAGCCGACATGAATGACTCCAATTGTGGAGTTCATCTAGGACGGGTGGCTTCCATAGGACCGAGGTGAAGCAATGAAGACAAAGAGATGAGCCCCAAGATTTTCATGCTCCTGTTAAAGAAGGGCTTGTAGAAGCTATTCTAGATGATGTGGCTCAAGGTCAATCTGAAGAAATTCTTGTGGAAGAGCCTGCTGCTCAGGGGGAGCCTACTGCTCAGGGGGAGCCTGCTGCTGGTATCCCTGTAGACCCCTTTCAAGAAGGTTTAGTAGAAGATGCTTCTGATTCCGATTATGATGATCTTGCTCAGCAAACAGACTTTACAGCCATACATGATGAACTAGTTGTTGGTGAAGGAGGACAGATAAGGTTGTAGCTAGCAATGTTCCCAGAACTCGCTAGAAGAGCTCACAATAAGTCCAAGAAAATGAAATTATGTGTTCATCTGGACCAAGTTGTTGCTCGGTTGGATGCTCATGGAGAGCTTTTGTGTTTCCTTCAGTCAGATGTTTCATCAATTTTCTCAGTCAAAGCTCTTAAGCCAAAGATATTTGTGTAGTTAGATCTGAGCTCCATGAAATGCGGAATGATTTGGGCAATTAAAGAGCATGGTGGCTGATCTCACATAGTTTGTGAGGGAGCACTTACCTTATTCCACTTCTACAGCACCCTCTTCATATCAAGCCTCTTCTGTGTGAACTAGGGCCTTCAGGGGCATCTATTACAATAACTGAAGCTGCTGCTGGGCCATCTGGGCCTTCTCAACAAGAAGAGTCAGATCAAAGAAATCAGTAATGGGTCCTGAGTTAATTCAGCAGACTACAGAAATGGTCAGGTTCATTAAGGAAAAGTTGCAAGCAGCCCAAAGCCGGCAGAAAAGCTATGCAGATAAACATCGCAGGCCACTTCAATTTGAAGTTGGAGATTTTGTTTCCTGAGAGTTTCCCCTACTAAAGGTGTTTGAGGTTTAGTAAGAAAGGAAAGTTGAGCCCAAGGTATGTAGGGCCCTTCCAAGTGTTGGAAAGAATCGGGGAGACTGCCTACAGAATTGATTTGCCAGCTGATTTTACTGATGCTCATGATGTTTTCCATGTTTCCATGTTGAGGAAATGTATTGAAGATCTAGCACAGATAGTCAGTAATCAGCGGGATGATTTGAAACCAGATATGTCTATGCCAGAATACCCAGTACGGATCACAGGCCGCAGAACACAGAAGTTGAGAAACAAAGAAATTGATTTAGTAAAAGTTAGATGGGAAAACAGGCAGGGAGGAGAAGATACCTGAGAGTTAGCCGAGGAAATGACTAAAGCGTATCCTTATTTATTTGAGTAAGTTTTTAAATCTTTTAGATGATAGTAAAATTGTGATGTTTAAAGCTTTAAATGTGTGATTTGTGATTTGAATTTCAAGGTCGAAATTTCTTTTTAGATGATAGTAATGTAACGTCGTGCGTTTTTCAGATCCTCGCGGATCCTTTTTCAATGGATATGGTGGCCAGTGTGTGGCCAATGTGGCGTTTTACAGGTATGTGTATAGGTTTTGGGGTGTTGTGGGCTGGCAGGCTGGGCCCAAAACACCTGCCTGTTCACTGTTTGTGAACGCGACAGCAAGGGGCATCGCATTCTGAAAGCGACGGTCCTGCACGTCGCGTTCCTATTGCAACCGCTGAGCGGTCATCGTCTGCATGCACGCCGCGTGTTGCGCACTGGGTGGCATGCAGACGTCAGCCTTGGGAAGGTGATGCCCTACCCCGTTGCGTTCAGACCTCGACAGAGAGGTACGTCACGTTCCCAACCATCGGGTGTTTTTAACTAACTTTGGCCAAGCAGAGCTGCAGTGCGCGCTGCTCGGCTAGGGGAAGGTGCTGTGGTGATTTTCGGAGCGATTCATCAGTTTGGTGGCATTTTTAGCGTGTTCTCGCCGCGAGGATATTGCCTGGAGCGGGGGAAACGCCGAGAAAGTGTCATTCTTTGTGTTCTTCATAGAGGTAGGATGATTCCTCCCGTGTTTGGGCTGTGGATCTCATGTGATGATGGTAGCAGGTGTTATTTGCCTTAAGAACTGTAGATAGCATGATAGGGCACACATTAAAGCATGAAAAATGAGAATTAAGCATAGTTTGCGTGGTTTGGGGTGGTAATCCAGAGTGGGCAACCCGGATTAGGGTTCCTATCCGAGTCGCTACTGTTGCTCCAAGCTGCTGCCATTGCTTTCTTCTTGTATCTCCTGAACTTCTTGGAACTGTCTTTCTTTTGAATTCAGGTTTCTTAGCTTCAGACATTCTGCTTTGATATGTCCAGGCTTCTTACATTCATAGCATATGGGCTCACCTTTCTTCGAGTCCTTTCCTTCTATCTTCTTAAACTCCTTATTTTTCTTGAAATATCTTCTTCCGGACTGATATCTTTTCTTTTTGTTAAGATTCGTTGAAGCCTCCTAAATAGCATAGCTTCTTCGTCTTCACTGTCTTTACTGCCGTCTTCATCTTCAGATTTTTCCTCAGAGCTGCCTTCTACTGCTTTGAGAGCATTTGTGTGCTTCTTCCTACTAGATGATTCTCCTAATCTCTCCATGTTTATCTCATGGGCCATGAGGGACCCAATGAGCTTTTCCAATGACATCCTTTTCAAGTCATTAGCTTCTTCTATAGCTGTTACCTTGGGAGTCCAAGAAGATGGTAGAGATCTAAGATTTTCCTTACCATGTCTCCCATCTCATAGCTTTTTCTAATCCTGCTAACCCGTTGGTGATGTCTGTAAATCTGCTGAACATCTGTGTAATGGTTTCTCCTGATTGCATCTGGAGTCTCTCGTATTGCATCACCAGAATGTCTATTTTGGTTTCTTTCACTTTATCTGTGCCTTCATAAGTGATTCTTAACTTCTCCCACATCTCCATTGCTGATTTGTAGGCTGAAACTCGGTTAAATTCTTTCTTGCTAATTACACAGCATAATATGCTCTTAGCTTTTTAGTGAGAGAAATCTTCTTTCTATCATCTTCTGTCCATTTGTCCTTTTCGTTGGTGACTAGAATGTCTCCTTCTTCTACAATTGACCAGATCTGAAAATCAAATCCTTGCAAGAAGTATTCCATCCTGGTCTTCCAGTAGGTGTAATCTTCTCCATCGAACAGCGGTGGCCTGTTGACTGACTGACCTTCGGAGTGACCTTGGGCTGCCATTTGATCTTTTCTCTTCAGATCGTTGGATCTTTTCTTTGTCGAAGAGACTAGCTCTGATACCACTTGTTGCCCAGCTAGTTAGCCCAGAGGGGGGGTGAATGGGATATTAAAAAATATTTAATACTTAAAACATGTTCACACAAAGGTCACCAAAACACACTTCGCAGATTGTTAGTGTTAGTTAAGGAAAAAATCAATCACACAAAAGCAATCACATGACACAGAGAATTATCCTGGTTCGGATCTCCTCTCCTTAGGAGTCCTACATCCAGTCCCTGAGTAATATCTCAGGATTTCACTAACAAGGGCACAGTCCCCCTTAAGGACACTACAGCACCCAGCACCCCAGCTGGTCTTCCTTCACACGAAGGGAACAACACCTTGGAACCCACCAGGTCTTCCTTCTACACGAAGGGAATCTCACACCCTGGATCCCACCAGGTCTTCCTTCTACATGAAGGGAACAAACACACAAGAAAGTGTTCAGAGATGAAGCCCCTAGATCAAGCTTATAGAACACAACTTGATCTGAAGCTAAGAACTGAGAAGGAAAAGATCTACAACAAAGGACTCTTCTCAGAACTAAAGGCTCTCTCACAGATCTACACTTAGCACAAAGAGCACGAGCTAGACAGATGGGAATGTTTGCTTGGCTCTAGGAAAGCTTGCAGAAGGTTGTAAGTGTTGTATCACAATTGTTCTCCTTGTTGTTCTCCAACTTCTCTATGCTTCAGGAGCTTCGTTCTTCTATATATCACTCTTTTGAAATTTGAACGTTGAAGTGCCCGTTGTCTCTAAGCATAAGTGAACGTTAGACTGCTTGACGCTTGGAAGCTTCCAGTCAACAGTCCTTTATCCTTTCATGCACGCAAAGAGAGAGAGAGGATGTTCTGTAATATCCTTTGGGTTCTATGTTTTCCAACGTTGTATGATGAATGCTGTCAGAGACCTGCACATATTTCAAGCTTAAACAATAGACAGCTAAGCTGTCTCTTGTTGTCAGTCAACGTTAGAACGAATGTTCATCAAAATAGTAATGTCATTTTGCTGTTCTAAAAGATGTTTACAGAGTAAGCACGATAATGGAAGATACCGTCTGCATGCATGCAGTGATACGTTCAGTCTCCATAAATGCACAACTGACATAAAGATATGCGTGAAGACTTTGACTTTTCAACGTTATTCAAAAATTAGCTCCAAAATCAAATCGTTATAATCCATGAAATCGTTATATGCATGACTTATGAAATCGTTGTGCAAATGAATGAATCGTGTGTATTCTTAAGTAAACAGATGCATACACAAATCGTTATGCAATAACTAAATCGTTATGTAGTCAAATCGTTGTGATTCCACAAGCAAATCGTTATGCACAAGTCATTATAATCAAATCATTAAAGACATTGTAAGTGAATCGTTGTTTGCTGTATCGAATCGTTACGGCGATCCAGTCATTTTGTAACTTAATGAATCGTTACAGTGACAGAGTCGGTATGTAACTTATCGAATCGTTACAGGGATCAAATCATTATGATGGTATAGGCAAATCGTTATGAACCAAGTCGTTACGAGCAAATCGTTGTTCTTCACTTAAGAAATCGATGTGAGACCAAATGTTGTTCTCACTTAAGAAATCGATGTGAGACCAAATCATTATGAAAGCAAGTCGTTATGATCACTTAAGAAATCATTACGAAAACAAATCGTTATGATCACTTAAGGAATCGTTTGTTGTTCTCACTTAAGAAATCGATGTGAGGCCAAATCATTGTGAAAGCAAGTTGTTATGATCACTTAAGAAATCATTACGAAAACAAATCATTATGATCACTTAAGGAATCGTTCGTTGTTCTCACTTATGAAATCGATGTGAGACCAAATCATTGTGAAAGCAAGTCGTTATGATCACTTAAGAAATCATTACGAAAACAAATCGTTATGATCACTTAAGGAATCGTTGCGGAAAGCAAATTGTTATGATCACTTAAGGAATCGTTGCGGAAAGTAAATCGTTATGTTCACTTAAGGAATCGTTGCGGAAAGCAAATCGTTGCAATCACTTAAAGAATCGTTGCGGAGAGCAAATCATTGCAATCACTTAACGAATCATTGTGAGAGCAAATCGTTGCAATCACTTAACGAATCGTTGTGAGAGCAAATCGTTGCAATCACTTAACAATATAACACATAGTGAATCCTTGTAAGTATGAAATCGTTATGGAACTAAGGAAATCGTTATAGCTCTATAGAAATCGTTATGACCTATAGTGGAAATCGATGTGTACTTAGACAAATATTGATGCTTTGAACTCACATTGTTGTAGTGTGATGAATACTTACTTGATTGGCTTGTTTTCCCTTGGTTTATTCATGTGCTTAGACTTCATAGAAAATATGTTAGTAACCTTTATCATAGTTTTGTTAATCACCAAAATAGATGTGTAATTTATTTATATTATATGGGGATAACCTGATCATCATGAATCATATAAATATATCAGTGTGTTCCATTATGTTTTCACGGACATGTGTGTGATATCCCTTGCGAGGCTACAGCATGTTCGTGGGAGACGGAATCGGGTCAAGCTCGTTACTGGGTTAACGGGTTGAACGACGTGGTCCATCACAGCCCCCATCTCTACAAGACCCACAGGCTCCAAAGCAGCTCCCCAATTTTTGGGTACATTAGTGTAGGTGTCTATTTGTGTTTTCATTCCATTCGGCGCCCATTGTAACTACATGCTTTGCGTGTACGCAGCACTCTCCAGCATGCCCACCGTCGTAGCCACAACTACGCATTCGTTCTCAACACTCATCCCAAATGACTATGGTACTGACTGGTCCTCGAGGGTTAGTAGTAATCACTAGTGTAGTTATTGTCCGGTTTACTAGGGGGTCGTGCGGAGGAATTGGTCTTAAAAGGTCTGATAATCATCACTTTTGTAGTCATTGCCTAACTTAACGGGCAGAATTATGGGCGTTGTTCTCGCGTCTAGGAGAATCAAAAGTGAAACTGTGCAGCGACTACCATGCACTTAACTAGACTGCATGTAGCTTACCTGCAGGACACTACGAAAATTTCAGTACCCGACAACATGATTTTATGTGCACTCATGCAGTAATATTTCCTATACATCTAGATGTGTAATAAATATTAGGAAGGCAAGCATACATTTATGTGATCAGTTTACCGAAGATGATATGTAGCAACTCTCAATTTTTAAATTGAAAAAATAAATTAAATTAAAAAAATTGTGAATAAATTGAAACAAATTAAGTAAAAACAAAAGATGGGCTATCCTAAAAGGTTCATACATGAGTTAATGGGCCAAAAAGCAAAAGTCCATTGTTGGTTTGGAGATAGTTAAGCCAAAATTAGTACCTTAAATATTAATAAATAAAAAAGGGTCAAGATAATCACTAATTTGACTCATAATTATCCTAAAAAAAAGTCCTAACTTTATCCTAACCTCTTGGCCACAGATTTAGAGCTCACCCCATCCCAATGGAAGGATAATTACTAGGAAAATTCTAAATAATTATGAAAAATTCGAAGTTGGAAGAGAGAAAAGACTTTTATGTGTTTAGTTAACCCTAAACATGCAGTCTAGTTAACTGAATAGTAGTCGCTGCACAGTTTTAGTTTTGATTCTCCTGGACGTGAGCACGATGCCCATAATGCCCGTTAAGCTATGAAATTACTACAAAAGTGATGATTGTCCGACCTTTTAAGACCAATTCCTCCACACGACCCCCTAGTAAACCAGACAATAACTACACTAGTGATGACTACTAAACCCTCGAGGACCAGTCAGTACAACAGTCGTTTGGGATAAGTGTTGAGAACGAATGTGTGGTTGTGCCTGCGGCGGGGGGGGGATGCTAGAGAGTGTTGCGTATACCAAGAGCATGTAGTTGCAATGGGCACCGAATGGAATGAAAACA
>JACBKR010005099.1:12500-65006 GCA_014218235.1 Colocasia esculenta
AACTATAAACATATTTAGAACATAAAGAAACTCTTGAACAAAAAATAAATTATATACTATAAATCCAACAACTAGTATTCTATCACGAATTCAATAATTCTTTGATCAAAACTATTAGAGCTTCAAAAAATATAACTATAAATCCGAATTTGAAATAGATCATGAGACAGAATTAAACCAAAAAGAAGAAGAAAACCAAGAACCTTTATATATCCATATGGTAGAAGAAAATAAACAACCTAAAGAAGAGCCTAAATCTTCTGAATGAAACCTGAATTCTATTATACAGCAAGATATCAAAAAGAGGACATACATTTGCTAATACTAATCCTAAAAAAGCTCCAGCCTTCTCACCTGATAAAGAAGCAGAACAATCAAACTATGAATTTCAAACAACGAAATTCACCTTTAATATTGATCCTATACCAATACATAAAAGGGCAGAATATAATACAATGGTCGCATGTAATATTTTCATTACAATCATGTATCCAGACCTTCTAATAGCAGCCTTAGTAGACTTCGTCATTAGTAAACTAAGAGGATGCGTAGCTTTTGCAATAGGATATCATTAAATCAAGATATATTTAGACAAATAAAAAATAAAACAAATTTTGATAAGCTATGTTTCAATTTCAAACAATATTATTACAACACTTTACAACAACAACTGAAGAGGATGTTCAAAATACAGAAGATATAGAGACCATCCTAAATAGAATAGATTACTCCAATTATGTCTGGAGATTACCTATAGGAAATTGGAATCATTGGGAACAACAATATTTTAATAAATTTCCACCCCCATGGGATGCTAAATGTAAAGATTATTATCATCAGTTCTTACTAGAAATAGAAAATCGTAAACTTGTGAGACCTCCTTTGTGGACAAAAATATGTATGCTTCGTTGAACATGGTCAATACTTCACAAAGGTAAATTAGGCCCGTGAATATTTCAGGTTACCCTTAATTACCATTGCATCTTTGAATTGGAAGTGACATGAGAAACCCTAACCATCAACCATTTTAGAGTGGGGCTTGCTCCCACCATGCAAGGATACAATGTGCGACGAACACTTTTGAATACCATTTCCTTCACTGCCTAAACTAGCTTACTTCTAATGGAGAGAAGAACACGTTGCCTTCGGTCTGATTAGATTCTAATGCAGATGACTAGGTTCCCACAAAAAGAGCCACCAAATATGGAGAGGTCATTCCCTCTGTCTTTCACACAATATAAGGATCAAATGGTTGTGATGTCGAGGAGTGGGTGTAGGCAAATTGATTAAGGTTATCATGTTGTGAGTAGGGGTGTCAATGGATGAGTTTGGGCTGGCCCAATTTAAACCCAGTCCAACCCAACACTAAGATAACCCAACCCAAGTCCAACCCAAATTTAATGGATCAAAGTAAAGAAAATCCATGATGGTCCATTGGGGCTCGTTTCAACCCATCAAACTAATATGAAAATAGATTCACTATTTTAATTTAAGCATGTTTTAATTTAGAGGGAACTACTGGTGTGGTAGGGACCGATTTATTATTTAATTATGTGTTTAATGCATCTGTGGTGTGGTGGTTAACCCAATGGGCCAACCCGTGTCCAACTCATCAAGTGATGGGTTGACAATGGGCTTCAAAGGAGATCTATTGGCCATCATATTTTAACCCAAATTGAGTCTGAAGTGGACTATCCATTGGGCTTCAAATTAACATAACCCATTAACACCCCTAGTGTGAGGACATTGTCGTGGTCTTAAGTGGTCTCGCTAATTGTGATCCTCTCAGACGTATATAAGGGGAGACAAAAATCTCACATGCCCGTAAGCAATTCCAACCTCATAAAGGGGAAAATATTGTAGATGTTGTATCTAAATCGAAGAAAGTACAAGAAGAGGAGTCGGAGGTCACTATGGTAGTGCTCCTTCGATTGAATGTCACCCAACATTTTACGTACCAGCAAAGGAGTACGTTTCCATCTATATATATAGGCATTCATCTCTTCCCCTCTCTCTCTCTCTCTCCTCTCTCTCTCTCTCTCTCTCTCTCTCTCTCTCTCTCTCCACTAGTTTATCGCCTTGCCCCAGCGAACTCTTCCCTCTCGTCCTTCTCTCTCTCTCATCAGCTAGCTCACTGTGGTGAGATTTTTGTAGGTGTCTTGTTTTTTAATCAGTAGAGCATTTTTATAACATTGAAATACAGGAGATGGCCAAAGTGCTACTCTTCATTTGGTGGTTGCAATCGTCGCTATACGTGGTGTAGATGCAGTGAGACTGCCCCACGTCTGCAGGAGCCACAGCGCCTCCCCAATTTCCAGGTACATTCTATTGGTGTCTATTTAGGTTTTCATTCCATTCGGCACCCACTATAATTACATGCCCTGCGTGTGTGCAGGACTCGGCAGCATCTCCACCACCACAGCCACATCCACGCCTTCATTCTCAACACTCGTCTCAAACGACTGCTTTACTGAAATTGGCCCTCAAGGGTTTAGCAATCATCGCTGGTGTAGTTATTACCTGGCTTATTAGGGGTCGTGTGGAGGAATTGGTCTTAAAAGACCTGACA
Organism: Colocasia esculenta; assembly: GCA_014218235.1. NCBI lineage: Eukaryota > Viridiplantae > Streptophyta > Magnoliopsida > Alismatales > Araceae > Colocasia > Colocasia esculenta. The sequence goes on from JACBKR010005099.1 coordinate 15,070, forward strand.
ATCATCGCTGATGTTGCTATTGCTTGGCTTAACAGGCATTATAGGCAGTGTGCTGGCCTCTAAGAGGATCAAAATTGGAATAGTGTAGTGACTATTATGTACATAACTAGACTGCACATCGGCTAATGACTAGCTAACTCATGTATATCAAGTCGAGACTCTCATATTTAGATCTCATTGAAAGATATGCTGACAAAAAATTTTCAAAGGATATATAATATGCTAATATAGGTGTATATATATGTGGGTGTGTGTGGGGGGGGGGGGGGGGACACAAGCACATATAGAAATATAGGTATATATATATGTGTGTGTATGTACTTATATTTGCATATAATATATATATATATATGATAAATATAGTATTTATGTTGTAGATAAAAATTATTATAGATATTGTATATCTATATCTGTATTATCCATATATATATATTGGATAATACAGATATATATATATATATGTACCTATATGTATATAAATTATTATATCTATATATATGTACCTATATCTATATAAATTATATATACAAATATCGGTATCTATACATATATATATTTATTTATTTATTTTTATTTATTTATATATATTTATATTTATATGTACCTATATCTATATAAATTATATATAAAAATATCGGTATCTATACATATATATATGAATAAATATATGTATTTATGTTGTATATAAAAATATATAAGATACATATATATATACAACATAGATGCATAGATCGATCTATATAAATTATATAATATATATGAATAAATATATGTATTTATGTTGTAGATAAAAATTATTATAGATATTGTATATCTATATCTGTATTATCCATATTATATATAATATATAATGTATATATGTACCGATATTTGTTTATATAATTTATATAGATATATATCTATATATATACATGTACCCAAATATATGTACCTATATATGTATGTGCTTATCCCCATGTATATATAAGAAGAGCGAGGAAGTGGTGGCAATGAAGAACAAGAAAATAGAGAGATGAAGATAACAGAATTATATATATATATAGATATATACGTATCGATATATTTGTATATATAATTTATATAGTTATATATCTATATATATACATGTACCCATATATATGTACCTATATATATGTGCATGTCCCCATATATATATATAAGAGGAGTGAGGAAGTGGTGGCAATGGAGAACAAAAGAAAATAGAGAGATGAAGAGAACATAATTATATATATATTGATATAATATATATATGTGATTGTTCCCATATATATATGTGTATAATTATATATACATATATATGTGTAGATATATATAGTTATATAGGAACATGTATACGTATATAAATAGATATATACATGTACCTATATATATATATATATATGTGTGTGTGTGTGTGTGTGTTTGTCCCCATATATATATTGTTGGTTATACTTCTGGTAAATTTCTTAAAGTTGAAATCAATTATTCAACTTATGAAAAAGAATACTTAGTCATTCTTAAAACTATTAAATGTTTTAAGAATTGGTTACTCCTGCAAAGTTTAATATATTTTAAATATAGATTTGGCAGGTAGTACCAATGCTTAAAACATCATCCCCATCATCAGATCCATATATTTTAAATATAGATAACATTCCTGTGTTTAAACGTGCTGAAGCTATAATTCTCTGGTGTAGAAAAATTCTGCTTTGCCTATACAATATACTAACTTAGCTAATGATGAATTATTTAATCTAGCAGTTAGTAAATTAGAAGGTAGTTTAGCTTTTATAATGGAATCAATTCAGAATTCTTCTGAAATGATAGCAATACGCAATATTATGAATTTTGGAGAAATGATAGGTCATTTCCTTAATCTTTTATTGCAATTGATCTGTGCTAGTACTATTAATGATACTAAGATTATCAAAAATTTAGAAACTACATTATCTCTTATGCAGATATGCAACATATGTTATATTGAACCCTTTTCCAAATTATATTCTTCATTAGTATGGAAATTACCCTTAACAAAATGGAAATATTAGGAACTTGAATATTTTAATAAGTTACCACCTCCTTGGGATACCAAATGTAAAACTCAATACCATACAACTGTCCAAGAAGTTCAATCGATATATTAAGAATAAAAAAGAGGATCAAAATAGCCATCGTATTTGTTGGTTTATGAAATTAGAAGAATATTATTTTGATATTTATTTTTGTCTAGGATATCAAAATTATTTACTGACTATGTTTCTCGTCTTTTTCAACATGCAGCACAATAATCAGCAGCAAAATAGGTGAAAGAGCTAGTGATCAAACAAACTTCTATTATTCAAACTTCGCATACCCTCCACAACTCGAGAGGGCTAGGTTATATAACCTCTAGCTGATTCATAAAATAATTCAAGATCATTTTGGTCGAAAGTATATTCATATAGATTGTTTTGATTCACATAAAAATGTTGTATCGAGTCATCATTTCTAGAGATACCATCTATATTTTCTAACTCATATTCTGGTTCTTCGATAGTATCAATTTCTTCAATAACACTTTTAATCTCATATTCATAATTTACTATTTCATTTTCTTTAATTTTTGTTCCTTCAATTACATCATATAATTCATACACTGGATCTATCATGTGTACAGTATTTTGCTTTTTATTCATACCTACATCTGAAATCTTAACAAAGATACAACAATTTTATGATAATAATTATGAAATTTTCAAAGAACATAATTATAACCCAACATTTGAAATCAAATCAGAAAACGAATCTATTAATATTGATACAAAATCTCACATAGAAAACATTTTTGCAACAAAACCAAAGGTAGAACAAGGAGAATCCTCTACAGCACACGATAGAGGATTCTCTCTCTCTCTCTCTCTCTCTCTCTCTCTCTCTATATATATATATATAACACATATATAGATATATATATATATATATATGTCTGCGTACGTTGTATACGTATATATATAACACATGTATATAGATATGTATATGTATATAACACGTATGTATATGTATATAACACGCACACATATATGTGTGTGTACTATATATATATATATATAACACGTATATAGATATGTTATATATGTATATAACATACACACATATATGTGTGTGTGTTATATATAATATGTGTGTGTTATAAATTTTTATGTTTTTATATATATAACACACATAACACACACACATTTATATTTTTATATTTTTATATGTAACACATGTATATAGATTTGTATATGTATATAACACGTGCACACATATATGTGTATATATATGTATATGTATATTTATATTTTTATGTATATAACACACAAACACACACACACACACACACACACACACATATATATATATATATATATATATATATATATATATATATATATAGTTGCTCGTACATCGCATAGACATTGAATTAACAATAAAATAAAATAGCGAGGTGTTATTATTTTAATTCGATTTCTTATACAATTTATATTGTTATGTCAATGTTGCACCAACATCTTTATCATTTGATGTTCTGTTAATGTCAGTGTTATACTAATATTGAGTTAATTCGATGTTCTTAATTCATCGATACAAGTTAGAAGTTTTTTAATTAAATATTTTTTAACTTATATGTTATTAAATTCGATGTATGTATGCATATCAATGAGTAGGTTTTTTAATTTGATTTTATTTAATTACTTAAGTTGTTCTATGTGAGTTAAGGTGAGTTGGTGTAATCTAACATTACACATAATTTAGGAGAGCGTGTTAAGTCTGTGTCAATAAATCTACTCATTTAAAATTTTGTGATTGATGTGTTTGTTCTCATCATTTTGATGAGAACATATATATCTAATTCAAAGTCTTGAATTATCTAATTTAGATAGTCCGTAAATATTTGATCGCATTTAGGTGGTCAATATTATATGTGTATATACTGTATATTGAGACTTTTGGTTGCATCTACTCACTCATATCTAATATACATTTATTGATAATTAGTATGTTCTTAACCACTTACTAGTAAGTGTTTAAGACAAAATTTTAATCAATAAATTTTTATGATATATCGGAGAGGTGTGAAAAGATACACTGAAAATTTCAACATATATCACTTCAAGAAAAAAAAGAGATTAGGGACCGAATTTTGCAATGTTCACTCAAAATCAGGCATAGCAAATTTTGCATGTTCTAATTTATTTTTCTTTGATTGGAAATCTTTGCCTTGGTAAATTTGAGGTTATGTAAAGCTGGATAAGCTGGGAATGCCTGGCTGAAATCAAATAAAGTTGGTACTGGACCGATTTGACTAGGACTAAGGCATTAAAAAAAAGAAAATATTTAGTGTACATTTTTTAATGTATACAAAAATGGACACACTCGATGAATCACTTCAACTTTTTAGTGTTGAAAAAATTAAAACGAGAAATATATTAAATATCTCTATCCCTAAAATAACATACCTTCGTTAGATGTATCCATTTTATGCACACTTTTTCTTTCTCTAAAAAAGAATGTTGGGGGTCATCCCCTCGCAGAGTCTATGCTAAGAGATTTCAATCATTGGATTGATAGAGCCATGCTTTAAGATTTGAAGAGTTCAGGTAACTCGCTATCTTGGTGCAACCAAAGACATGGCGTTGGGCGTGTTATGGTTAGTAGGATTGCTCATGGTTCGGTTCTTTTCGATTTGGATCATTTTTTTTAAAATCAAATTGAACCGAACTTACAAGCAAATTATTGAAAAAAAAAATCAAGAGATATAATGGCCATCCCAAATTTCGTACTCTCATGCGGAATGAAGCGCCCTCACCAACTGGACCGCATTTTCTCATTGATATAATGTATGATTAAATATATTTAATATATTCAATTGATTTTTCGGTAACAAATTGAATTTAACTGTGGGACTTGTCAACTCGAACCGAACCGAATCAGTCGGTTCGGTTAGATTTTTCGGATTAGATCATATTATTAACATCCCTCATGGCTAGGCTAGACCGAGATCTTATTAACGGGAGTTGGATCGATGCATTCCAAGCTAGTTAGGTATCTTATGGTGCTCTTGGTGTGTTGGATCATGATTGTCTAATTATTAGTATGTTGGGGGGGGGGGTGGCTAAGGGGCCAAAACTTTTCAAATTATTTTGAACATGGGCATCAGACCCATCATTTTTTTATCTTGTGGAGCACCAGTGGAGCATTGAATTCAGGTTACTCATGTCTTTATCTTATGCCAAAATTTGAAAAACTTGAAGATGGCTCTTAAGGAATGGAACCGTACGATCATCTTAATTAGTAGCATGCATCCATTCTAAGTTTAATAATGCTAGAGCAACTTTCGAGAAGACCCAATTGTTACTGAATTCAGATCCTTTCAATAAGGATTTTATTCACAACGACAGTGCAGCTAAAGAAGATCATTTGCACTGTGTTAAGACCGAAGATAGTTAATCTCATGCTCTAAACTTCTTCAAGTCCTTAATCAATCAATCTACTTCTTGTGCAACTAATACCTTGCAAGTGGATGGTGTCCTCCCTGAAGTGGACTGTAATGTTCTCTTGGCGCCATTTACTAATAAGGAGATTAAGGCAGTGGCTGTTATTGCAAAAATAAAAGGCCGGGTCCAGATGGTTTTGTAGCAGAGTTCTACCAGGCATGTTGGCCTATATATTGTGGGTTATTCTCTGCTTCATGCTGTGTATTATCTTTTCAATGGAGGAGCATGGCTAAATCAACTCAAGTACTGCACTTTCATCTCACTGACCCCGAATACAGAATGAGCTGACTCTTTCGATCAGTTCTGTCATATTTCTCTATGCAACTTTTTATATAAAGTTATTGCCAAGCTTCTGGCAAAACAGAATCAAGAGGAGGCATATCCAGGACAGCATACTACTTACTGATGATCTTGTTCGAGATCTTCATTCTAAACACCACGGAAACATGTTACGTTTTAAGGTGGTCCTCTGAAAGGCCTTTGATACAGTTCATCTGCCCTTCATCCTTTTCATGATGGAGAAAATGGGATACCCATCGCGTTGGCTCAGATGGATTTCTTTATGTATTAATTCACCAACTTTCTCCATTCTACTAAACAGATCTCCCGTCGGCTTCTTCGAACTTTCTAATGGGGTCCGGCAAGGATCTATCGACGTAGTATCTCTTTTGCATTGCTATGGAGGGCCTATCTCTTCTGGTGGAGAAGAAAGCAAGCAATGGAGCTAATTCGTCCCCTCTTGGACGGGTACATCTTTATCCCATTTGATTTTTGCTGATGAGTCATGGATAATGTCATGGGTTGCTCAATGAGGTCAGTTCTTTATCTGGCTTGCAGATTAATGATCTAAAGAGCAAAGATTTTTGCTAGACTAGCGCCAAGGTCCGACATAAGTAGTGTTATTTGGATACATTGGGGCTCCTTCCTGTCACTTATTTGGGTCTGTCATTGATATCATTACAGATTAAAATTAAGTAGGCATTGCAACTCAATCTTGGTTAAGATTTGGAGGACTCACTTCTTATCTAAAGTAGGCGGGTGTGAACTCTTAGGAGAAGTTGATAGACTTCTCTGCAATTTCTTTTGGCACTCATCTAGGGACTACAAACCATTTCACTATGTCAAATGGCAGCAGCATATTTTAGGCCAAAGGAGAAAGGTGGGCTGGGTTTCCATTCTTTAAATGTTTGGAATAATGCATCATGTATGGCAGTGCAACTATGGGGCATCATATCTCAGCGCCAATCTCTATGGAATGATTGGGTTCATTCCAAGTACCTGTTCAACACAACTATATGGGCTGTTAAAGGAAAGGCCATATCACTCTTTTGCATGGAAGGGAATACTCAAACAGTATTGTGACTGGTTGATAAATCATATCACTTTCTGAGTTGGTGACGGTCGACTATTCAGTCTATGGTATGACCCATGGTTAAATAATCAGTCCATGTTCCTCATCCTTTGGAGAACGGCTAAGGATTATAATAAGAGTTGAGAAGTATGAAAAAGTTAGTCGTCTCATTGTTAATGTGTCTTGGACTTTCCCTTTTCTGCATGTCAAGAACTGCAAGAGTTATGGGAAATATCTCAAAGGTTTCTATTAATCATGGGCAGTAGGACAACAAAAGGAACTCAAAATCTGGATATTTCAACCCGATTTTAATAAAAATTATCGGTTTCAAAACTAAAAATGATATCTATAATTTATCGGAATATCTTATGAATAGAAATTAAAAAAATAATCAGAATCAGTTTAGATTATTTTGATAAATTATCTATAAATTCAAAAAATAAAATTATAATGAATATTTTAATTTATCAAAATTTCGATTCCAATAATATAATCGAAATCTGAACGGAATTAGAATTAATCATTCTAATTTTATCAGAATCAAAATTATATTTCGATTATTAGAATTGAAAACCAAACACTGATGTTTCCCATGAAAAAATATTGTATTACATGTCAGAGCTTCTCAACGCCAACGCTTGCATGGTGCAAGCCATGTTGGGCAAACTACCTTCAATGGATAATATGCAGAAACATGGTATTTATGGACCTAAGGTATGCATTCTTTGGTATATCCATTAATTGTACCAGTGATATGGAGTCCAGCAATCATTTCTAGCTATTTTAAATGTTCGTTCAGTACAACAATCTGGGCAAACATTCTTCAGATCAGGCTAGAAATCAACAGAGGGTACGTCACGGCCTTCATTACAGCTGGTAGAAGCAAAGGTGTAAGAACTTCAACCGCGCATTTGCAGCTTTCCGAGTAATTAATTACAAGTTGGCATGTTTGACCCGAGAGATGTCTCAGAATTTTTAAAGAACAAATGCTCATCCCCCATTCGCATTGTCCTGAAAATCATCTCAGATGTTCGTTATATTCTGCGGGAGCATGCATATAGAAGGACGAGCACATTCACAACGTTCTAATCGAATTCTAATTTTTTTTTTTTTTAAAGAGTTAGGAGAAGGTCTAAAATGAGATGGTGTGATGTTATCAAGAAGAATTTAGACTTTTTGAGTTTAAACACGACTATAACACTTGATAGAAATCTTTGACGGAAAAAGATTCATGTAGCCGACCCCAAATAATAGAATAAAACTCTGATGATGATATTGTCTAAGTTCGAAGCCTTCTTGGTACGTATAGTACTCTGATCATGTATTTTTCTTCGACATATATATCTATCATGCTCCGGTGAGAATTGATTTATACTCGATAACCAAACAAAAAATCACACTTCGAGTAGTGTTCAGTCGCGGGTTTTATTGATTGGATGCCCGGCCTCATAAAATGTGGGGTCCGACGCGATTTTATGCTCAGTCAGTTAGGTATTAAATAATTCTCTTCTCTGGTAGATTTATTCAATTCATACTTCAAGTATCAAACAATTCTCTTTGGTAGATTTACTGATCAATTTCGTATTTATTGTCATTAATTTAATTTATTCATGATTATTATCTAACCAAAAAAAAATTTAAAACACTTTCGTGGAACATTAGTGGTGTTTTTAATCGTCAAAAGAAATTATTTGGTTCTTGCAAAACAGAAAATTTGAAGACCATATAGTTAAAAGAGGGAAATGTACTCACCATTAAATTTGTAGATATGCCTCGACCTCCTTCAGGGCCTCACGGAACACAATATCTTTAATATCCAGTATTAGGCACTTGCACAAAACATTGGTAATGATTGAGAATTTCGAGTGGGTCGATCCTATGTCAGTCAGGTAAGAAAAAGTCTCAAATTTAATTTTAGAGGGGAGCCAGATGATTCACATTAAATTTTTGAAGAATGTAAGCCTCATGATATTTAATTAATAGCCACATAAAAAGAATATTGTTTGTAAAATGCCTGTCAGTTACCTATCTTTTGATTGGTAATATGAGAGCAGGAATTTGAATTTAGATCTTAAAAGTATGAGGGGATTTAACCACAAGCACTCTTTATATTAAATCTAATTCTCTTACATTATAAAATTAAGTGTCACTATATATATTACATTTTCTGCTAGTAAAAAACATTGAGTAATGATTCATAACCACAAGCACCGCACCCTCCTTCCGAAGCCCCTGCCGCAGTGGCGAACCCAGCGAAGCCCTCGCGCGCCCCTGCGAAGCCTCCTTCCCGAACCTCTGCCGCAGTGGAAGCCCTAACCCTGCGAAGCCTCCTTCCCAAGCTCCTGGTTTCCGCAAATTTTCCCCCTAACCCTGCGAAGCCTCCTTCCCAAGCCCCTGGTTTCCGCAAATTTTCCCCATTTTGGTCCCTGACAAACTGAGCTTACGGGAGTTAGACGAAGGGGCTACAAATAACTCAAAATGAGTAATTGGATCTAAAAAAAACTTTTCTGATCAATGGACCTAAAAATAATTAAGAGGTCAATAAATGGATCTAAAATAAAATTAATGGTCAAAATTTTTTGGACTTAAAAATAAGTATGTGGAAGAAATGGACGGGACGTTAAACTCAATTGATCAAATGACCTAAAAATAAGTAACCGGTGAAGGAATGGACCGGTTGTTGATTACACCTATATAATACCCATGCTCTAACACAGCAAGGTGCAAGAAGGCCTAGCATGGAAGCAATGGAGCAGGCTTGTTGCCCTCTTCTCCTCCTCCTCCTCCTCGTCTCACCAGGCCTCGCCCTCGCCGTCAAGGACGCCAAGCCGTGCCGACGCCTCATCCTCTACTACCACGACGTCATGTTCGACGGCGCCAACGTCGCCAACGCCACGGCGGCCACCGTCGCCAACGCCACCGCCCTGGGGAACTTCCAGTTCGGGAGGCTTGTCGTGTTTGACGACCCCGTCACCGCCGACGAGGACCTCCGTTCCCCGCCGGTGGCCCGGGCCCAGGGGTTCTACTTCTACAACATGAAGAGCGACTACAACGCCTGGTTCGCCTACACGCTGGTGTTCAACTCCAGCGAGCACAGGGGCACCATCAACCTGATGGGGGCCGACCTGATGATGGAGAAGACGAGGGATGTCTCCGTGGTGGGCGGCACCGGCGACTTCTTCATGGCGCGCGGGGTGGCCACGTTCCGGACGGAGGCCGTAGAGGGGGCCGCCTACTTCCGCCTGCAGATGGACGTCAAGCTCTACGAGTGCCACTGAGAATAGCCAGGCCATCAGACTTGCCATACATATGGTGAAGTCCTGGTGAGTCCGTGAAAGTTTTCATGCTGTGGACTCGTATATATGTGGCCGTGAAACCATATACCAGGCACCACCTGATCATGGGTGAGGTGTGCGCTCGCAGAGTTAGCGATGTTCTAAGAGAATAAAGTGGTTTCCGTTTATTTTTACCTCAGATATATACTTAAGTTTTTTTTAATATTTTTATCTTAAACTATATATTTATATTAAAGAGATATATTATGGTGCCACATTTTGTATTTTCCTCCGCTATTAATTTCGCAGCTATGGCGTCACGCTTTCTATTTAAGATCTTTTTTTTTTATCTCTCACTTGAGGTGTTTATTAATAATTTTAAGAGGCATAAATTGTTTCCTCCCTCACCATCCCCTTTCTCCCTCCGTCTCCATCTATCTCTGGCGGTCATTCAATTGGGGTTCATTTGATGCAGCGTAAAATCTACGTATAAGAAAATGTTTTGAGGAAAATTTTTAATAACAACTTATTTGGTATGTGTGAAAAGTTAATTTATGAAAAATTTCTACCTAAAATTTATGAATTTTGACATTTTTTATGAGACACCATAAGTCATTTTTTTAGATTTTTCTTTCGTGTAAAATTTTCATCAGCGAGACTACAGTATCTGCTCTCATACCTAGTGCTCGATGCTCAGCGCCCGATAGTCACTGATCGGCGTCAAGTGTCCAACAACCGGTAGTCAACATCCGAGTCCGACGATCGACGACAACTGGTGGCGACAATGGTGACGATTGCACCTAGTTGCGATGGACTGTCAATGGCAACCGACAGCTGGTGCAATCGGCGGTCGGTAGCGATCAGCGCCTAGCGCCCAACAGCCAGTCACCAACAGTCAATGCTTAATGGTCAACGTCTGAAGCCCGACAGCCAAACGACAACTGGTAACCAGCACCCAGCACTTGGCATCCGACGTCTAATGCTGAGCGTCTGCTGCCCAATGGCCAATCGTTGACGGCTGCCACCTCATAGCTAATGGCCGACTACTGGCAGCCACGTCCGACGCCCGGCAATAGTGCCAACATCAGCGGCACAGGTGGTCGATGACGCCAGACATCTGGAGGCTGCACTGGCGGCCAACGATCAACGCCAAACACTCGATGACCAATGCCAACGAGCTACGTTGGACTCGAAACAATAGACATCAATTAAGATTTATCAAATGCCACCTAAGTCAACAACTGTTGTGCTCGAAAATTTTTAAATATTTTTTTATTAAAATTATTTTACTGAAAAATATTAAAAATTGTTTTTAGGAAAATTATTTACAAAAGTACCAAATAGATAATTGTACTTTTTGTTTTCTTGTAAATATTCTTCTTTGAAATTTTTTCCCATGAATATATTTTACAACTAATGACAACGACTCTTAGACGTTTGAAAAATTCTTGAGGAACATGTTTTTATTTTATTTCATCATTATCTAAAAAGTAATGTTGACAATAAGCTCTTATTTTCAATGATATTTAGATTAGTTTTCTTCTAATCCATGTATGTATCTATTTTTAGGATTATGATTAAAATAACACGATAATGGGATCACAAAATGTTACCTCAATCACTCGAATGATTTAAAATTGAAGGAAGTAAAAATTGGTACAGTAATCCTGGATCACAAAATATTACCCAATCCAATATCGGGTTGGACCAGAAATGACATGGGCTTTTTCTTCAACCCAGGCCTTGGTCAAATTGGGTCAGCCAATTGGGCCTCTTGACCAAACCAGTTCAACTGCTACGACCACCTACGACCAAAAGGACTTCGGCTGAGTTTTTGCTTAACGGGGCTTCAGCTACATGGAGAAACGATTGTTCTACCCATATTGGATGGGATTGGCTTGTATAGGAGGTGTACGGGTCCCATCCAACCTAGTTATTAGTCCCTATTTCTCTGCCAAACCTTCTATTTATCCATTTCAATGGCAAGGTAGACAAATAAGTCTGACTAGTGGAGGGTCAGGATTATATTCAGCAAGTCTTCTTCTAAATGTCAATTTTTATTTTTTAAGCTTAATATTTCCATGCCCAGAATAGTTTTAGATCAGAAATGAAAGAAATTATCAAAAAAAAAAAATTCATCCATAAAAAAAATACTTATTGCACGTATGGGTTCGCCCATGCAAAATAATAGAAAAACCGTATGACTTGTCATAAATCTTCTTTGCCTTCTATCCTTTTTTATTTGCGCCATCAAAATCTATTCGACAGGCATTTTCAAACTATATGATTGTTGTTTAGATGTTCTAAAAATTTCTTTAAAAAATGGTAATTATTCACTCATGTTAATGGTTCTATTACTTTCGTCACTTTCACGCAATGCATAATTAGGCCTAAATTGGCCCGACTTGAAGTCAAAGTTAACGAAGCCATAATACCTAACACAAAAATTAAACTTCCTCAACATTAATCGGTGGGTATTTAAAATATTTAAAATCTAATTCATCATCTAATCTCTAAATATAAAATTTAAAAAGTACTTAAATATATTAGATTTGAAAAAAATGTTATTTGATGACCAACTTAAATAACATCTGAAGAGAATGAGATGCATCTAATATTGAAGGCGACATTTGATTGCGGCAAGGGGGAACGGCCGGTGATCAACGTCCTGACTGGTGACCCACAATAACGACTGATGATTGGTGGCCAACGTGACTGGTAGCCAGCAGCATTGGTGGCAGGCAGTCAACAACAGGCGGTTGGCACTAGGCGGCCAATGATAGCATTCAGCACCTGGCGCGTAGCGGAAATAGGCAGCCGACAGTCGACGATGATCGACGGCCGGCGACCGTCAATCGGCAATCAACACCTAGCGGCCAGTGCCCGAAACCTAGAACTTGATGCCCAGTGCTTGACATCCAGCAATTGACAGCAACACTAGTGGTTGGTGGTGATAGTTGGCAGCCGGCGCCCAATGCCCGATGGTCAACTGTCGGTGGTCAGTGGTCGACACCCGACACCCAATAGCCAACATTTGGCGACCAGTGGTCGACACCCATGCACTCGACGCTTGGCGGCCGGGAGCTTGCAGCCGGCGCCTAATGCCTAGCATCTGGCTGCTAGCAGTCGATGGCTAACACCCGACACTCGGGTGGTGACGCCCGGTGGTCAGCAGTCGGCGGTCAGCGGTCAACGGTCGACATCAAGTAGTCGATGGTAGCCTGGCTCAGTTGCCGGCACCAAGCGATCGGCGGTCGACAGTTGATGCCCAATGGTCGGTGCCCGACAGTAGGCAGTCGACATCCGACAACCGATTGTCGATAGTCAGCATCCGACAACCAATGTTTTGTGGTTGGCGCCCAGCAAACTATGCCCGACATCCAACGATTGACGCTCAACAGTAGATGTCAGTCATTTGGTGATCGGTGCATGCCAACTTATGATCGGGCCGTGACGACCAACGTTCGACGGTCAACGCCTGATGCCTGGAGCCCCTATGCTCGGCGGGTGGCGGGCAATGGTAGGCGATCAATGCCTGATGCCTTGCGCCCCTACGCTCGGCAACCAGCTATCGACACCGGGCATCTAGCATCTGGTAGCTAGCGTCCGACGGTCAATGCCCAACACTCGGGTAGTGGTGCCCAACGTCCAACAGTCGGCACCAACCACCCGACAGCTAGCGACCAACACCTGACGACAGGCGATAGGCGATCAGTGGCTGACGTTCGACAGCTAGTGACAGGCGATCGATAAAAGTTATCACATCCTCAAATATCTAAAGAAAAAAAAAACGACATATCTTTCAATTTTTTAAAGAAAAAAATTAAAAGAATAGAAGTTCATTTATACATAACATTTTATCAAATAATCTAAAATTGTTAATGTCTGACTATTTCAGATATAAGACATCTATTACGTGTTATCAAACACATCCTAATTAGTCAAGTTCGACACTAAGGGTCCGTTTGTTTGCACGGAAAACTCGGGTGGAGAAGTAGTTTTCAAGAAAACTTAAAATTTTATGTCATTTGGTACCATTGAAAACTAAAATTCAGAAAATTAAATCACAGAAATACCAGATTTTGGCATCCGCAGTAAACACGCGGATGCCATTTTCGGTGTTGCTAAAGTGACATGTTACGGGCACTATTCATGCAACTTATATTTTTATTTTTTTCACTTATTTAAGTAATTTTCCTTAAATTTAATTAATTTTTATTAGTTAATTTAATTTTTATTTTTTATTAAAATATCTGTAGAATATTATTCATTCAAATAGTGTTTTCATTTTATTTCTCCTACTTTAAATTATCTTTGTCAAAGTTACTTATTTTTCATTAGTTATTTATTTTTTTATTTTAAAAAAATATTAAAAATAAAAAATAAAATAAAATAAAAAATTTGATGAATAGTATTAATACACAAGGAGTATATGACTCTCTCTCATTTAAATGGATCATAAGATCTCATACCCCTCCATACAACTAGGGGTGTCAATGGGCCGGGCCTTGTTAGGCCCGGCCCAGACTCGATTTTATAAAAGTCGGCCCGGGCCCAGACCGGCCTTGTTAGGCCCGGCTCAGGCCCGGCCCGGCCCAGAAAAGCCCGAAAAGCCCGACCCGGCCGGCCCGAAAAATAAAAAAGTATTATTTTATTTATATAATATATAATTTTAATACATCTACTATAATATATCTATAAAAAATATATATATTTTACTTATATCTATATTAACATTTAACTTGTAAAAGATTATATTTTTGAGTAGATTTATTGTAGAAAAAATACATATAACTCTCTTTCTAAATATAAATTTTATATTTAATATATTTATATTTATTTTTTTCAGACCGGCGGGCCCACTGGGCCGGGCCACACAAAGCCCAAGCCCGACCCTATTTTTTTCCAGGCCGGGTCGGGCCGGGCCAAAAATTTATAATGGGCTCATTTTTTCGGCCCAAGCCCGGTTAAAACCGGGCCGGGCTTCCGGGCCTCCGGGCCGGCCCGGCCCAATTGACACCTCTACATACAACTTTATATTTTTCTAACAACCAAATAGACAATTACGTTTTTATTTTCACGTAAAAGTTATTCCGTGAAAAATTATTTCCCTCTTAAACTGTTTTACATACAACCAAATGGACCCTAAATCTGATCTCAAACTTTAATGCATCAGTCGCCAAGTCAAGCTAGTGTAGGAACTTTTTTTTTTTTTTTTTTGGTTATAGTCTAGTGACCAAAATCACACACACCCCAACAACTTGAGATCCCTCTTTCCGTCCACTTGATGTCCAATTCACCTACAGGTGGGCGACTAGTGTAGGTCTAACTTGGTAGAGAAATGCTTCGTATAAGAGCACTTGTATTTCAATTGCAAGAGAAAACTCTCATTAATCTCATAAGATGGTCTAATGTATTCTGACCGTCATTTTATGAGACCAAGTTAAAATTTGAGAGTCTAATCTAAATATTTATAAATCCAATCGAAAATTTTATGAGTTATCTTGCAGCTGAAATGCAAATATCCTCTCGCACACTAAGTATTTCTCAACTTTGTATGGATGATCTCTAGGTTAGCACATCCAACTTGCAACATAGTTTTGTCGCATTTGCTGACCAAGCTCAAATCCTACAGAGAGTCCAAAGGATCATGGCCGCGTCAGTCACAATCAGCCAGTTTCTTTATATGCAATTTGTAGCATTGAGTATTCTTACTATTATTATATCCATTCTTAAGAGGAGCTTCTACTAACCTTACGTGGGTTTAAAGTGACCTCTGTCTCTCTCTAAACAAATAAATAAGTATACATACATATCTAGTGACCCACATAACATCTGGAATCCAACCTCCGGTTGAGACGAAAAAGGATAATTTTCGCATCTTTCCCCAAGAAGAAGAAGGCACTTCTTCACAAACCCATTAATTGGAGGCATTTCCACATGGTATTCCTTAAACAACAATAATGGGGCTCACCATGCATTGGCAGAAGAAATGAGCACAGCTTTCGCCACTGTGAAGCCATAAACAACAAGGAGCTGACACACCACGCACCATTATAAACATGTTAATGCTCCCCACCTCGGACCCATTGATGACACGAGTATATGTTGGATCACACTTGGAAAAGATCCCCCCATAACAAGCATCTTACTTCATCCAGTAGCTTTCACAGCGAAGACCTAATAAGGCACTTGCTTTTAATGTTTTCTTGTTAAATTGTCTATCGTAATCCATCAATCATCTCCAAAGATTAGCCCTCCTAATTAGTCTTGATGTCTTCTAGAACCATGAATCTGTCTGATGAACATCCCAAACAAAAAAGGAGTAAGTCCTCTTAGTTTCTACAAAAAACCTCTAGAAAGGATATTTATCAAGAATTGTCTACATATATATATATATTAAGGTTCAAGAGGCTAATTCGTGAAAATCGGGAAATCTCTTATATTAATATAGATTATTGCCAATGGCAGTGGCAGTTGTTTGGTTGTCTTATACCAAATGTAATCTCTATTTTGCGCAGACCTAGATTTAGATATGATAATTAACAAAAGAGACTCCATCTCGTCACCCGTACACTTAAGCCCACCACTCTCCTCCCTTTCGGCTCTTGGCCTTTTACATTCATGTTTTTATTAGCTATGATATTTATGCTTTGAAATATTAAAAACTATAATAATCAAAAATAGCGTGGAATGTTAATATGGTAGACAAAAAGCATGTTAATTAATTATGAGGTAATTATATATAAATGTCTTCCAAAAATACGTTATGTATGTATTCCAAAATACATTATCTTTTATATTGCTATGTATGGTATCCTTTATATTACTTATGTTTTCTTTGCAGTACTGTCATACGGTAATGCTATATAACAGGCCCAACCGTTGTGAGGGCCGTGTGTTACTAAGTAACTTTGCAATTATTATGACCGCGTTTTTCCTGTCATGTGATCGTGTCATATGCTATAGTTTAGTTGTAGTGGTTCTTCTAGTGTCACATGCATATAGCGGAGGTATGGCCTGGGTACCACGCATGTGTTCTAATTGTTATTTCATGTTACTTCGCATTTAATTCTTGCATATTATGTTCATTATGTACTTCGCTATTATTTTATATATATTCTGACGTGGTTCAGCTATATATGTAAGGATTGAGGGATCCTTATTGAGCTAATGATTCTCGAGACTCATTCCCTTCGGCTGTTTTCAGGTCTTGAGCATGAGGAGTAGTGTCTGCCAACAGTCAGTTTGTAGAGTTTTTAGGTCAGTCCCCCCCTTTTGTGTACTTTGAGTTATAAAATTGAGAATTTAATTGTTATATTACTGTTGCATTTAATTACTTTAGTCACTTTTACATCTCCCTGGACCAAAATTATAATCTTAGTGGCTTGTGGGAGGCGATTTGGATTCCGGTTCTTTTTAGATTTAGTAATTTGGACCGTCACAATTGATATCAGAACTAATCTATATATCGAGATATATAAGAGGCTTAAGTGATCAAAACTTCTCAACAAATAGCTTAGGTATACTACTGGTGTGAGTTTAAGGCATGTTTTGATGGTTTTTCTCCATAAAATAGTTAGTTTTTTAATGTGAACAGGGAGCTGTTTGCCAAGGTCTCGTCTCTGAAAAGAAGTTTTAGAGATGGCGGTATTGGACTGGCCATTGAAGATGGCGAGCTACTTGGAAAAGGACAAGATGATGCTGGGTACGAATTTACTCAGTGGTTTTGTAGCAGATCGGTGGAGATTGCAGTTGTTGACAAGGTTCTCAGGCAAGGTCATTCAGAAAATTCCGTGGAGTGAGTTCATAAAGGAGTTCAATTTAGCCTTTTGCTCGTCTTCCATTTTAAAAGATAGGCGCGATCAGTGTCACCATTTGGAGTAGGGCGACTGTTCTGTTCAGGAATACTTGGCCAGATTCGAGTCCTTGTTTTCGTTCATGCCAGAGGTAGGTTATGATGAGAAGTTGTGGATCATGTGCTTCATCACCAAATTAAGGCTAGAGTTGAGGTAGGAGGTGCCAATGCGTCCCTGGATGATTGTGGAAGAGGTAGTCGAGCACATCTCAACAATAGAGTAGTCTCTTCAATGATTTGTTCGAGGAAAAAAAACCAAAGATCAGTAGTTTATGGGCATAAGAGGAAGAGTCATCATCAGTATCTACAAAGTTAAGATTTTAGCTAAAGTTGCCAAGAGGCAAAATGGTGAAAAGCAAGGGAAAGCAAGTGGCTAGCGTGGAAGCAAGGTTCGTGCTGAGGTGTTATAGTTGTGGTCGGTTGGGTCGCATGATTCACAGTTGTAAGTAGCGACGTCTGGCTAAGTAGACGGAGGGGTTACATGTGTTGTGACTTGTGTTGGGGTAGCTACTAGCTAGTGTGGTTCCGACACGATGATACTCATAGTGGGGGTGGACTACGATCACCCTTGTTATTTTAGTGTATGAGATCTTTTCTTGTAGTTGTTTGGCTTTGTTGCTTATAATGTATTGTCTTGTCATTGGAGGAGGATCATGCATCACTTCTTATGTTGGAATGTATAACCTTAGTGGAGGTTTGGTGGCTGCGTAGTCGCATTATGGCTATTACCACTTGGTATTGTTCTTGTGATATTGTTGTGTAATGAATCTTGCTATGTCAGATGAGCATGCAAGAGCTAGCTAGGAAGTGTAACATAAGTGAGTCTTACATTTCCTTTGTGGCAAGTTACCTGAGACTAGTTATTGTGGTCAAGAGAAGTTAATTACGTGGTTTTGTAGTTGTAAGAGTTTTGATTTCTCTCTCGACCTTTCCTCTCGAATGATCGGAGTTTATTGTTTGATCTTCCTTAGAGGTGAGGCAAATTTTAGTATTGTACTATTTTGGCAGTGTATGCCAAACCTCGCACTATTTTAGGTATAGCTGTTTTGAGATTTCTCGTGGTCAAGGTACGTAAATGCGACAAGAGTTTCTCAAATATCAGCTTTAGTGGTGGGTTGTATGCCAAAGGTACGTGTTGGCATCTACCTAGTTGAGTGGGCCGGTGTGTCCCTCTTTTCAGGTTGTTATAGTACCCTTCGTTGTCGTAACCATTCCCAAAGCGAGCAAGGGGATGATTCAGATTTATGCTTGTTAATAATTAGAAGGCCTTAATTAGCCAGCCATGTCTATTGTCTTTCTTTCCGCTGAATGCTTATAGGATGTTGGTTCCCAATTGAGAGCAGAACCATTACTTTTCCTTGAGATCGGCACATCATGTCTTCTTGAGTTGGAGTTGAGTTCTTTTTGGCTATATATGGTTATTGAGTAGTGTGGTCGCGTTGAGGGTACGTAGTCTCCGGCCGTTTGCAAGGATATAGAGTCATTCCTTGCAACTTCTGTAAGTGCCTTTTTGCATTAGGAATTCAATATTGTGATTGATTTAGCTATCTGTTTCCTTGGAATTAATAAGCTGACAATTTTCTGATTCAGTTAGAATCTTATTAATTTGTACGGCTTTCTTGTTATATATATATATTATGAATTTGTGACTGAGGAATTAAGTTGCGCTCTGCAGGCGTTGACTTGCGTGGTCAAGTCATTCGTTTCCCTGAGATATATGAATCGATAATTATTTCAGGATGAAATTGCATTGAATCGAATAGTCGTCGTCAATTTTGAGTTTTAGCTCTTGGGTCGAATTTGTTGACAGAGTTATCGTATTTCTGAGAATTGAGCCAGAGATCCTGCGAGGTAATTAATTAGATGTTGTAATATGCCTCAGTACGTTGATTTCTTTTCTCTTTAAGAAGAGACTAACATGACCAAATGATCAGCCACTTTTTGTGAGTATATATGGTGCAGTAGGACGGTCATGATCTTTTTCGGCATTTGTAAGCTTGGTGGTTCATGAATGATAGAATCGCGTTTTGGGTATGAGGTGCTTGGCGTCCCTAGCTATCCAGGGAGTTGTACACCTTCAATCCCCATCCTCCCATTCTATTAAGGTTTTGAGTTTGGATGCAAGAAATTGAACCTTTCGGTCCATGGGACTTCCACGCTCAAATGCACTTATATAATTTTGTCGTAATGGATTTGCCAGCTGTGACGAGGGAGCAGCGTCACTGACATATTTTTGAAGGTAGGATTTCAAGGTTTCTGAGTCTTTCTAATTAGGATGCAAACAATGAGAATCTTTTCCAAGTCTCCTAATTAAGGGCTGATCCTCGGTGTTTGGGATCACGTGTGTTCTACCTTTCCTTCTCATCCTAACACCCATAGTGGGGTTAGGACCAATCGGCTTTTGAGTTTATATGATTGTGAATTATAAGAAGGGGCTTTTAAGTGGTTTCAAGTTTGTCTACATGGAAGGATCACTTTGCTTCGCAGAATAATTTTCAAATGCCAACCATTTGTGAGTAATTTTGAGCTAGCTGTTTTACTTTGGTGTAGTAATTAGTTTATTCCCTGTTGAGTGGGTTTTGGTGTGCCTCTTGATTTTAATCCGCACCTTGTGAGTGGATTTTCTGAGGGTGGCACACAAACTTTGTTGATAGTTTCTCGAGTGGAGTCATTACTCACTCCAACTGCTTGTTTTTTGAATGCGCTTCGAAAACATCCGAGCATTTCTAAGGGTATCCTATTTTATCATGCAATATTTTGAACTCGATCTGGAGAATCGAAAGGCTTTAACAACCCATGTTTGAGTTTTTTGCCCTTGGGCCAGAATACTCAAGGTTGAGTGGTTTCGCGCGAATGTTTGGGGAATATAGCCTTTGGGGGCTAAGCACCCCATTGTTTTGAGCACGTTTTTATTCAGAATAGTTTTTCCTCTAAGGGTTCATTTGGTTGCATGTAAAATAGTTTTAGAGGGAAATAGTTTTTCACGAAAAAACTTTTACGTGAAAATAGAAACATAATTGTCTATTTGGTTGTTAGGAAAATATAAAGTTGTATGGAGGAGTATGAGATCTTATGATCTACTCAAATGAGAGAGAGTCATATACTCCTTGTGTATTAACACTATTCATCAAAATTTTTATTTTTTTAATATTTAAAAAAAAATAAAAAATAAATAACTAATAAAAAATAAGTAACTTTGACAAATATAATTTAAAGTAGGAGAAATAAAATAAAAACACAATTTGAATGAATAGTATTCTACAGATATTTTAATAAAAAAGTAAAAAATAAATTAACTTATGAAAAATAATAAAATTGACAAATACTATTTAAATGAGTGGGAAAAAAATAAAAATACAATTTAGATGAATAGTGCCTAACTTTGTTACTGTACAAACTACATACAACTGCAACGATGGCAGTTTGGAAAATGGCATCCGCGGTTTTCCCGCGTGGATGCCAAAATCTGGATTTTCTGTGATTTAGTTTTCTACATTTTGGTTTTCAGTGGTACCAATGATATAAAAAATTAAGTTTTCCCGAAAACTATTCCTAACCCAAATTTTCCGGGTAAACAAACGGACCCTAAGTAGGATGTTTTTTTGATTTTATGCTACTTCTTGTGATGTAGAGGTCCTAAATTTTTAGAATGAAATTCTTTTCAAGTTGTTATAATATGGCATTTTGGTTTCTCGAATCCTTAATTATCGAGAATTTGACGTTGAATCTGATGGCTTTAGGTTGGTCCAAACCTTGAGAAAGGGTTCTAGAGGTGCCAAATGATTTATCATGATTTTTCTAGAATTACTTAATGTGTCGATCTCTGGCCACACGCCATCCCATAGATGTGTATTTCGGTTTTGTCATTTGTGGCCCTAGTGAGCCTACAAACATCTGATCGGGGATGACATGTGGCTTCCATGCATGGGCCGATACACATGTGGTCTGCGTCACATGTTTTAGTAGTGTGTTGGTCAACATAGGTGGTTGTGTGCATGCATGCCACATGTCAGTGTTTCATCAGTCGAGTCACGCCATTCGTGGAGTGCATGTCTCTAGACGCATCGTCTGATAGACATGTGTTTTCAATTCCAGTAGTGTTATAAGAAGGGGTCATGTGCCCATGGCCCTAGCTACTGCCACTCCAGTTTCCCTTCCCTCTGTACATCTTCTCCAACTCTGACAGTGCTCTCTCCCCTTCCTCTTCTCTATCTGGCAAGCAGGTGCTTGTCGGAGACGTCTTCGACATCGTGGAGGCCTCCACAGTGTGGTGGTGGCACGTGCTAGGGGTGTGGATGGCAAGAATGAGGCGGCCAGATCACATGAAGGCCCCAACGGGTTGGCACAGGTGATTCCAAAGGTAGGGAGACAAATATCCGACTATACAACCGTTGCGTTTCTCACTTGGTTTTGTAGTTTTACATGCTTAGCAGTGAGAGATCATGTGGGGTTATAGATTTTAGGGGTGGATCTCATGTTTGGGTTGTGTGAGGCTTGTTTTTGGTAGAGCATCTATTGGTTTTGATGGGTTATGTATGTTGTGGAGATGCTAGTCACAACTTTCCTCTTTTCCTCTTTGCGCTCTTGAGGTCTTTGAGCTATTTTGGAGGCCAATATGGCCAAGAGACTATGTTTCTCGGTCTTTGCATTCCTGATAGTTGAACGTGTTAGCCTATTAGCACTACAAGAAATCTTAGTTCTACCTACGAAAGTTTCTTACGGTTCAGTATATTCGTAAGCTATTCGTATGGATAGACATATCTATACCTACGAACTGTACGTGCCGTAAGGATATCGGACGAATTTTGTTCTTAAAATTTTAAGATGTACCTATCCCTATGGCGTGATAATGTAAGCATATAACAAAAGCATATACCTACGGAGCTTGGTACAGTAAGTATATAATAAAATATTATTAATAACTTTTGGGCGCGCATCGAATTAAGCCCTCCCGCACGAAGATTGAAGGGCAAAAAAACTCTGCTTACCCTTGCCTCCACTCTCCACTTTCCTGTAGGCAACGACGAAAGGGGTTTAGGGAAAGCAGCGGCCCGTAGGAGATTTGCAGCGGAAGCAGGCGGCGTCTATAGTGGAGAAGAACTTGCGGCGACGGTAGGCAGCGTACCTGCAGTGGAGAAGACTCGCGGCGATCGCAGGCAGCGTTCGCAGTGGAGAAGACTCGCGGCAGTAGCAGGCAGTGTCCGTAATGGAGAAGACTCGCGGCGGCAGCAAGCAGCGTTCGTACCCTACCCCCCTCTCGCACAATACATTATCATTCACACTCGATTTGGGGACTTGCCGGCGGGGTGAAGGAAGGCAGTCACCAGACTGGTTTTCCTATAGTGTAGCGTGCATCTGTAGATGTTCTGATCCTTTGTTACATTTATCTTGCATCGAGGCATGATTAGATGGCTATATGTTGTACCATCGTCTCTACTTCTTATCCCTCTATATTTTTAGCTTGTTGGATGGTTTTGGGGTGTAACGACCTCGAGAACCCGACCCTCGGCCCACGCCGAGGACCCAATTTTTGTGGTCGCTGCCCACGGATTCGGAGACCCGGAAGGGCTATAATATAAATCTAACAGGATATGTAACAGAAGTAAACGTCAACTGCTAAACTAGAAGCACACGCGTGGAAACAGAAAAGAGAGTGAGACCGCTCTAAGTACAATCCCAACACATACACACTAGTACAAGTAAAAGGCAGGGGTTAACAAATCCCTTAGGGGCATACCCCGAGGGTGACGTATACTGAGAGGGGGAAGACCACTACTAGCTATGGGGACCACAACTACCTCCTCGTCTCCTCTGCCCGACGCGCGCCCTGTCGCTGTTGAGAAGTCTCACCTGGGAGAAAGGAGGGATGAGCATCACAACAGAAGCTCAGTAGGGACTACCAATCTCCTATTGGCTCTAACAGGCAGAAGAATATATATAATCAATTAAATACAGCAGTTATATCTTCTACCTACAAACAGAAGTGCGGAAGCAAGCTACCACTAGCAACGGTACGGAAGTACAACACGGTCAGAAACTCCGTACCACTGCTCGTCATGACCACCACACGGCTAGCAAACACAGACAGGGGGAAACCCCTCCTGAACAAGGAACACTAGCTACGGAACTCACTACCACTAGTCAATCGGTCAGTTGCGTCCACTGACGTCTTATCCTCAACCTAGGTCCAAACCTCCACATCTCGTCAGAGTGAGACAGGACACAAAGTATACAACAACAACCGTCGTAGTCTATACAAACTACGGTCCCACGCCTGGCCTCTCCAAGTGGTTCCGGGGCCACAAGGAGCTAGGTAGTGAGAAAAGGACTAGCTGGACTGCGCCGGGAAGAACTCCTCAAAACCGACCTCGGCGTCCCAGACCAACTATGAGAGCTCTGCAAACAACTCAACGCCGTTGTCCTAACCACCGTTTTCCCCTCTGCTCCAGAGTCCGTGACTCGAGCATGCCCGCCGCCCGGAGTACTCCCTCAATAGGCGCGCGGGGACGGGGGTCCCAGGCAACGGTAACAACCTCTCTAATGGACAAGCCCTCAAGTGCCGAGCACGGGCGACGACTAGTGTAGGACCGTACTAGAGAACTAGTACAGGTTCCACAGGTACAGTAAGAAGCGGAAACGGCGAAAACTCCACAAAAACACGGAACTTCGCAAGATCTACCTGCCTCTGCTGTAGTCACGATGCATCGGGCCGTCGCGACCTTGTCGTGACGCCCTACCCTGTCACGACACTGTTGCGGCGGCCCAAGCCGTCGCGACCTTGTCGCAACGCACAAGAGCGTCGCGATGATGTCACAGCGGCCATGCCCGGCATGACATCATCGCGACCTCTATAGCGGTCGTATCTTCAGCCGAGGGGGGTTCCAGAGCAGTCCTCCCGAAGACCACCCCAAAACATGATGTAAACATTCCACAAGAGGAGGGGAGCATGCTCAACATATAGGAAAGCTATTAAACCATGCAAACCACCCTTAACACCCCACAAACATGCATTTACAAGAATCTACGCTCGAAGGAAACCTCACTCAACCTTGAGCATGGATCTCACACTCCTACACCCCAAACCACGAGAAAAACACCATCTCAAGGGGGAGGGGAGCATGCTAGGGCGAGAGGATCAAGGGTCCCTACCTCCACAAGTAGAGCCGACCCGTTGGGGCCTTCACGTCGGAATGACCACCTCCTCCTCGCTCCAAGCACCACGAGCATGTCCCCTGCACGAACGGGACGACACCACCTCAACACGAGCACCAAGAGCACGAAGAACTGTCGAAGAATCGAAAGGGAGCTTGAGAGGGGAAGAAGAAGGAAGAAGAAGAAGAGAAAGGGCGAGAGGGGGAGAATGGGGCGCAGCCTCGGTTTTAAACCGACGGCCCCCAAGACGCGATGGGTCGGCCCAGTGCGACAACAACTGTATCGCGACGTCCCTAGGCGTCGCGACCATGTCGCGACGGCCACACCCGGCACGACCCCAAAAGCGGTTAAACCTCAAAGATCGAGAAAAGCAAATGCAATGGCTGACCAGGTCGTGTCAATGTTGTACGCACCTAACACCTGACAAAGCTATTCTGACAGAGAGGACAGCGGTCACGTCTGTCAGAAAAGTAGTCACGACGCCTCCAGATGCCGCGACAAGAACGCAACACCCACCCCCGTCGCGACTATGTCGCGATGGCCAGGTGTGCCGCGTCGCAAAGCCTATCACAACGGGCACCCCTGGCGCGACCATGTCGTGACCAGGGCGCCTGTCGCGACCCTGAGGACGGGGCCAAGGGCCCAAGAGGGCCGGGTCTTACATGGGGGTTTGTAACAGACCGTTTCCAAGAGATCCAAGGCTCTACCAATGCTCAGTTCGTAAATGCTTCTGCCGAGGAGCACACGCCCTTAACATGCTAGTCTGACATAGCGCGTTTATAATTTTGGTCATGGCGGTCTGGGTGATCACATGGATCTTATGATTGTGTTGGCATTTTTGCATCATATTAGGGTCTATAGGCTTGGTATCTCCCCTTGGGTGGCTCGAGTTGTACCCAGCACCTTAGGTATGGTCGTGTCTTGTCTCTTCAATGCATCGTATTGAGGCAGTGCGACTAGTCTGGAGATGTGTGTAGGATCCTTGGCGCATCTACGAAAACGCTACTATCATGTTTTCCATGTTCTCTCAGACAGTGTGCCTAAGGTTTCCTGGTCTGAGAGACCCTATCTAGTCGTGCATAGATTTCCATTTGGCGCCCGAGTTGTCTTGGTTTCCACATCGAAAGGCGGTGAACGCGTACACTGTGAGTTGTACACAACCCATGTGGCCCTATGGAGGGCCGGATTAACCCCTCACATCACATACTCAACTTATGGCTGATTATGTTTTTGTCTATTGTAGTTGGCAGCACCTTATTTCTTACGTGACTCTTCACTAGTCGGGTACCCAGGGCAACCCGTGTGTGCCAACAGATTTAGTCCTAATGTTGTGTGCACTGTCTAGGTTTGGTACCATCTTCCTGGACTCCCCCTCTGTGTTTCATGTTAGCCTCATCCAAGCAAGGGGGAAGACAATTGTGCAGTGGGCAACAACAGTTTGGTTCGACTAGAGATCGTTTAAGTGCACTCATTGTTGGGAGACTGGACACCTGCAGAAGTGCAAGTCCCCAGCTAGCCTAGGTTAATTTGTGCCACTTGCCTCAATCACTCTTTGGGGCCCCAAAACTCTTCTAGGACAATTAGGCATGGGGTTGCGACTCAGCCAAGCTAAGGCTATGGTGTTGTTTGTGAGTAGACTCCATTTTCCCAATGGTTCCTTCGGACCAATAATTAGGGAGTGGAAGTAGGAAGTTGTGGAGAAAAGTAAGCTTTCTCGCCGTGACACTGCGAAGACGATCACATGGCTTCATTTTGTGAAGAATGATGGCCTCATGTGGACTTTCCTAAGCTAGTTGTGATTTCGTTCCATCCATGGAGGAGGTAGGTTGCTCCGTCACCTTTCGGTAGACATTGGTCCCACCTATCCCCTTTCTACTCTGTAGATCCATGTCCGATAGTCGTCGAAGCCTTTTGTCGCCACCACTGTTTGATATTTGTTGCAATTTCTTCAAGTCCACATTTTTGTGTTCTGAATGCATATGTACTAACCACCGGTATCTTGGTTATAGAGTTACAGTGGACAGTATGTAACTCTATAGGTATCTAAGTAACTATGTAAGTATATAAGTCCTTCTATCTGTAATTGTGTAACAAGGTATGAAGTAGTTACAAAGTTACATGTATAACTCTGTAAGTATGTAAGATGTATGTAACGACCCAGAATCCGCATTACCAGTAACAACCAGTAACCCGAATTCTGACCCGCTAACCCACGAGACAAGCTCGGAAGGGTAGGAAGTGAAAGTCCGAGGAGACTATATGTAAGAAGATACACACCATGCAAAGAAGTAAAATTCCATTATATGAACATATCATATACAATCTCAGAGTCTGAGACAAAGTACAGAGTACAGAAGTACAACAAAAAGGTACAACTCACTGCAGCTAGGGAGCACCAACACCGGAGTGGCTAGACTCGCCTGGAACGGGAGTCGACGAAGACCCACCTGAAAGGAAGGGAGTGAGTCTTAAGAAAGAGACCCAGTAGGGAAAAGTAACCCCACCGGCAACTAAACTAAAGTGCGGAAAGTAAAAACTAAAAGTAAGTACACGTCGCACCACAACACAAAACTGTAAACCACGCGGCTCAGTAACACACACTCACACACACAGCAAGTAGGACTCAGCTAGGGTCTGTGGCTCGGCGTCCCGTCACCACAGAGGCTCTCAACCCCAGCCACGTGTGCACACTACAGACGCTCTCTCTCGCGTCTGGTCCACGACCGGTTTTTCCCCTACGCTTGACCCTAGCGGTAGAGAAGGGGCTCCACGGAGACCGGCTCAAAACACCAAAAGGAGTACGCACAGGACAGAGTCGCACTCGATGTCCCGACTCACTAGCGGAGGACAACCACACGCTAGTCGTCTAGACGGAGTCGCACCCATGCCTAGGTAACACAATAGAAACGGGTACACGGTAACGCAACGCGCGTACAACAGACGGAACACACTCAACGTCTGAAACCCCGTACAGTAGTAAACACCTCGTGCCACAAACAACTACTCTTAAGCACAGGCGGAGTCACACTCTAAGCCTGGCCCACTTGTGCTATTAGGGCGGACATCACATGTCAATCGCCTCTAATCACACAGCTTAAGTCTACTGGGAGACAGGATATAAACGGCCACATCGATTGGCGCCAATCAGAGATAAACGGCAACCCCTATGCCGCCAACAATAACTAAACGGCAGTCGACCTTGTCGTTTAACTCATCCCTGAAGATCTCAACGTCAACAGATGTGGACGTTGATATCTTCAGTCCCCCATACCCAGAACTGAACCGAATCAGTCCAATGGGCAGAAACACTTAACTAAATTCTGACTGATGGAGGGAAACACTTCCTCTCATCAATCTACACTACCAGAACATCAAAATAGACAATCTAACACCTAGATTATCCAAACTACCCTCAATTCCGGCATGATATAAACCCAACCCTAAACCATGATTTGCACATCAATTAAGTTAATTGGACATGCTGGTTACTGGGGAAGTTACAGGGGTTAAGTCCCTACCTCAGAACGCTTAATCAATCCCCAAACAGCCACCAATCGCGCCGGATCTCCCCGAAGACTCCGCGCGAATCACGCCAAAACCTTGCGATTCCCGCCCGATCTAGCAACGCCACACGATCCAGGGGTTTCACGAGCTCAAATCACTCAACAGAAGGAAACAAGAAAGGCTAAGGTGGAAGGAAGGAGAGGAAAGGAGAAGAAGAAGCTCTGCTCTCGGGCTGTCCTATTTCAACAGGACTGGTTAGTCGACGTCCACATCTGTGGTCGCCACTGAACCGCCAACAGACTGACGTCCATATCCCCTGCCGCTGAGTTCAACCTCAGACGTCCACATCGCTGGACACTGACTCAGACTTAACGGCAAGCCCTGGCCGTCAACAGCAAATCAACGACAATGGTCTTGTCGTCGACCACACAGAACCACTACAGACCCAATAAGGATCCATTAAAACCCGAGACCTTACATACATAGTTTTTTATGCCTTAAGATTATAAGTACTTCTTCATGTACTGTGTAACAAGGTATGTAGTAGTTACATAGTTAAATGTGTAACTGCGTAAGTATGTAATTATCGAGTTTTACTCTACGTAAGTCTGTCTATAAGTACTCCTCTCTGTAACTCTGTAACTATTTAGAAAGTACTTATAGACTTTATACATGTATAACTCCATAAGTATGTAAGTATATACTTTTACTAAGTAAGTAAGTAAATATTATGTCTGTAAATCTCTATGTAGTTATTAAGTACTTACAGAGCTACATGTGTACTGCATGTCATGTCCCGCCAATTTAGCAGCGGAATAAATTGGGGAGGCATGAACAACATGTATGGTAACATAAATTGCGCATACACTCACAAAATACAGCGAACTAATGAACAATAATTGCAATAAACTCCTCATTTTTATTGATAATTCATCTAAACTATTACAACCACTAATTCAGAGCTAAAACCCAGGGCTAAATAACATCATTACATTTGGAAATGATAAGTAAGCAAATAACTAAAACTAACTCTAGGGTACTGGGGATAATCCATTGCTATGACTCTAGGACGCTCATCACTCCAGTCCATTCCCATTGTTGTGTGTAAGGTCATCACTTGACTTACATGAAAACACAATAACAAATAACGAAGGGTGAGCGTATAACGCTCAGTAGGACTTAATATCTCGTGTAAACAAGCATGCTTAAAATGATTAATGTCTTGTAAAGCAGGTTAAGTAGAGAGATCGATCAAGTATAGTCAAGAGAGTAATAGCGCAATATAACAAGAGATTAATGGCACTACTATCAAGAAAATGATAGCATGCGATAACAAGTTATGATAATACACTCCACAAGAATATTGCAAAACTAGAATGATAGAGAAATGACCATATAACGAGATAACGTGTAATGAGATAGCGTGTAACGAGATAGCGTGTAACGAGATAACGTGTATGGTTGCACCACAATGCACTAGAAGAATATGGCAATAGTCACTTAGGACAATAGTCATTTAACGATAGTGCAGTACGTCTGAACTCCTCAGACTAATATTAGCGTCAGTGCTAGCACAGTAATAGCACAAAAATGGTACAGTACGTCTGAACTCCTCAGACTAATAGTATAACAGCTAGATGTCTAGCCAAATCAGTATAGTCAGAACCGTTGCAATGCAGAACACCGTCAATAGCCCCTGCAGGTATTTTCGGGTGGCTCTCTGCCCCCAGGACTAGATTGGAGCCCCTCGGACACTCTCCGTGCCCTGCACAGTATGTATTCTAGTCAGTAGGGTCACAGGACCCATATTATGTGCTAGACAGTCATGTATAGTACAAGCAATAGGAGCCACAACAGCTCAAGAGTCTCAAGAGAGTACTGGATGAATAGACGGGATAGTAGAGTGAACGTGAATAGATGAGAGTACAAGGATAGTAGATGAGATAGGGGTATAAACATAAAACAACGTTTAACTGGCAATAGTCACAGTTGTATGGCACTAGGTCGGGTACCAGCAGTCTGGAAGAAGTCACATCCGCCCCACTAGCCGTGCTGTGTATACGAGCCGGGTGTCCGCGTGATCACAAGATAAGAGAGATCTCACTAGGCCGTTTGGATCGTACTGACCCTAAGAGTCTAACGAGATTTAAAGGTACACCAGCTCGTCGGCTAAGGACGTGCGCCAAAGCCAAGAAGACTTACGGTGGCCTTGACAAGGAGTCTCTGGCCCAGTCGAGATTATTCTTGATGGAGAGGTGGTCCAAGTCAAAAGAAAGTGTGTAGAAACTGGTCCGTCGTGCCTCGAGTGCTCGAAGGCCGAGGGAAAACGGTAACGGTGTTCAATCACGCGAATAAAATGAAGACAAGTGTCATTTAAAAAAATAGGGAAATTAGGTAATTAATTTCACTTATTACTAGATACATTATTGAGAAATTTAACAGGGTCAAATGGCAAATGTTAATGATATGTGTGTGCAAGTGTAGAGAGATCATGATAATATGATAAGTTGTGCTCACAGCTTTTAATTCATAAGAGTTATTTAATTAATGACAATTATATCTTTCAGGTAAAGAATAGTCTTAATAGTGTATAATTTAGCTTAAATAAGGGTTAAATGGTAAATAGAATAGGGGTATAAACACAATTATCAGGTGCTGGCCGAAATCTGGAAATCGCGGCGGGGGAGCCTATCGCGGTTCAGGTTGCGACGGGGCGGCCGAGCGCATCAGGTGAACCGGCCGGTCTGGTCCGGTTCGGGGTGGAAATCATAGCGGCTTAGGCCGCCGCATTCTTAACGTGACGTGACAGCGGGGCGCGACCCGGCTGATATCGCGGCGAGTCGCGCCGTCGCGATATCAGAAGGGTCCGGCACTTTTTTCTCTTTTCCAGGGCGGATCCTGTTTGATATAGGGGTACTTGTAAATTCAATATAAAATCACACGATGATCCAAAAATCACGAAACTAGTTTTAAACGAAAGTAGACACATAGATCTATCAACATGTATAATTAATTTGAAAATAGACAAGGTTTAGGCATGCTTTGATCAGGTTAAATTTCAGTGACCTTAACATGCACAGTCAAGGTTCAACGAATTAATTAGAGATGGATACATAATGAAAATTAGGGAAACTAGGGGCGTTTGAAAGCTAACATGATATAGTATTTATGAGAATTTTTGCATGGCGTGGGATCATGTATGCACGAGGTTTGAAAGCAAACATTAAGGTTCAGGTACATGGATCTGACAAGATTTCAAAGAATTAATTCTCCCTCATGGAAGATCAAAATAGAGCGAAACCAAAGGACTTTTGCAAGGGATCATGAGTCTTTCTAGGGTAATTTTTTGTGACGACCCTCATTATACCGGTACGGTTATACCAACCCACGTCGGTATAACAAGTGCTGCCACAGTGGGACATTTACCAAACGATACATACAGCTGAGATACACGCGAATATACAACAGAGTAGCGGAAGTAAAAGAGAACTATCTCCATTCATTCATCATCCACATTAACCATACATATTTTTCGCAAATAACAATAAGGAACTAAGAGTTCACAAATTAAATTGCTGAAATAGAATTACAAATGTCCACATAATACATTCCTTTCATATAATTTCTAATACAATGCTCCAAGTACATACTATGAAATACACAATCTCAAGAACTCAAAAACTAGCTAGTCTCCACGCTCGGAGTCCGTCTCTGCGCCTCCTCCAAAGGTACTGTGTCACCAACTATACCTGTACGCCGAAGCAAGGAGTGAGTCCAAGACTCAGCAAGCAACACTACTCATGATATACACTTATAAGTCTTAGTGGTTTCTACATGCACATTACAATTAGCCAACATAGCATGTTAGTCATTTCAAGTTTTCAACCTATCATGAAAGTTCTACAATTTTATACATAACTCATGCTTTCAGATTTCTAAAATAAACTTCACCTATCACATGGTCTCTATTCAATTTACTCATGAAACTTTAATCTTTAAAGAATCAACATGAGAGCTATCAACATGAACTTTTACATACATGGACGGAAACACAACTAGCATGGATTCTACATGTTCTTAAGTAAAACATAACCTTTTCACATGCTTTAGGTTGCTGATTTCACATGATTCAATGGCTATAAATCTACACATGAGGGCTACAATGTGCTAAAACATATCATATGAACAATCTATCATGCTATTTGCATACATATTCATTAGTTGTCCCTAACATGGACTCTAAACATTTTTGCACACATAAACATAAGAATAATAACATGCATTTTCTGAATTCACATGGTTTCAGATTTAGTCTCACATGGTTTTCACTAACACATTTTCACATCTAGGTTCACATTTTCATTCACACAAGTTTTCTCTATCACATGGTTCACTTTACACATACACATTCACATGTCACTTACACATTTACACATGGTCACATACACATTTCACATTACACTTTACACATTTTAGGTGCCGTGACACATAGTCCAAACCACCAAAGAAGGACAATACACATCACATTACACATAGACGCCATCTAGGCATTCCAATGGCGACTCTTGGACTGCGCAGACCGGGAACAAGTCTCCACCCTAACCAGTGGTACTTGTCCACCTCCAGGATTTCCCCTAATGCCCTTAGGGTCACTTAACACAATAAACTTTCTCAGGGACTTTTCCCTGATACAGCTCCACTGCCCTCTACGAAGCAGTGTCACATTGG
Organism: Colocasia esculenta; assembly: GCA_014218235.1. Taxonomy (NCBI): domain Eukaryota; kingdom Viridiplantae; phylum Streptophyta; class Magnoliopsida; order Alismatales; family Araceae; genus Colocasia; species Colocasia esculenta. The sequence continues at coordinate 48,433 of JACBKR010005099.1, forward strand.
CACAGTTACACATTTACATATTTACCGTTTTACACTTGTTTTGCACATAACACATCATCTCACTCACTTTCTTACTCACATGAACACCTCTGTTTTTCCTAACATAGTACTACAGAGTTTCAAGGTTTAACATACAGTAAACACACTAATCATGCTGGGTTTAAACAAAATCTAATCACATTAAGATCATATGCACGAATTATCACATTTCACATGAAAAACACATAACTTTTTATTTACTGATCCAAGACCTGAAATTTTAACCACATGCTGTTTTCGAGTTCAAGGTCATACCCTCAATTTTCAGATTTTTCTGAGCTAAATAGGATTTACAGAAAATAAAATGCCTAATAGCATGCTATTAACAACTTAAGTTAACATGGGTCTAACACATTTTGCAAATTAGCCACTTGCTGTTTAAAACATAAGCCATTCACATATGCATGAACTGAGAACACAAAATTTCCCTAATTCATACATCTATGGATTGAATACTACAAATCATTCTTGCATGCTTTCATTTTATTCTACCGAACTTATTAGCAATTTCGCAAGCATGCATGAATTACCAAAATTTCAAAACATACATACATGCCCCACAATTCTTCATGATAGACTGCAACCAAGACATTCAACTAATCCAAATCATGGAACATGGATTTGCAAAATTATCTACAAGTCATGCTCACAAATTTAAAAGATACTATTAACCCACATTCACCATCACACCACACTCATTCACACACCACAATGCACAATATACATAGGGTATAAGATTTACCATATATCCTCATCACGTAAAACATACCGAAATTAATGTATAAGAGGGACTGTTCTGTCCAGAAGAACTCGACGGCGGTCTCTGGCCGCTGACTCAGGGTCAGCGGCATGGTCGATGACGCCAAGGATGATCTGGATGTCCAGGGACCTTGCCGTCTAACCAGGTCTGTGCAGTAACACAGACCCAGCTCTGAATCTGGGTGAATTGGAGGGTCTAGGACTCGAGGAAAAATCCACAAATCACAAAACCATCCTAGACTCATAAGGGAACATCAAGGATAGGTCACTTGCCTTTAGAAATTTCCTCCAAGGGATTTATGGCTCGGTGAAGACCTCCTTGGGCAGTTCCAAGAAGTTGCAGAAACGCCTTCTAGATCGCCTTCCTCCGGGTTCCTGGGTGATCTCCACGCCGAGGGGATGTCGGGGAAGCCTTCCTCGTTGGTCCAGCAACCTCCTTGCAGCAGGGGGACGCCGGATCAAGGTCCAAGGGGTCGGATTTGAGGGTTCTAAAATGGGTTTTTCTCACAGGCTTCTCTAGGGTTTTTCTCTCCTCTATTTCTCCTCTTGCAAGGTGAAGTGAGAAGTGGGAGAGACCAAATTCGGGTTCAGACCTAATGAGAGCCCCTCACCACTCACCATACCGATTTGACAGCCTTAGAGCCGTTGGGGGACATCCCCAATGGTGGCCATGCCTTGTTTCAGAAGCTTGCAGCTCTGCTGCGCATGCAGGCCAGAGAAGTTGGCGTCCATATCGCTGGACGCCGGAGTTAGTGTTGGCGTCCATGTCTGGACGCTGACACCAGCTCAACGGCCTGGGCTTGACGCCAAGGTGGCCTTCGGCCAGAACTTTAAATTATGCAGAAAACCATGCATACCAAGCATATATACATGCAATATGTATATTGTATTGTATCCATACTATCATCATGCAATACATACATTATTTATGTTTAATATAACACATGCATACGTAATTATACTAATTAATACGTACGTAAATATGTACATACACACACAAGCACAATATTCACACATAGATACAAATAATACGACGGAAAATTAGAGGGCCTTACATTTTTACACGAATTTGGCTTGAGAGATTGCTTATCTTTTTACGCGTTTAAGAAAATCCTAGGGTTGAAGACGAGGTAGAAGATGAAATCTCCTTGCTCCAAGCTCCTTCCTTCTTGCTCCTCTCGTCCTCAGCTCCTCTCTTTATCCTCCAAAGTCCCAGCAACGAAATGAGATTTGGTTGGGACGAATTAGAGGTGTATAGAGTTGATTAAGAGTCCATCCTTTCTAAAACTCATCTTTTTCTTCAAACTCTTAATTTCTCTATTTATCTTCTTATTTCCTAGCATTATCCCACCTAATAAGATAGGGGAGAGGTCCAATTTCGTGGGTAATGGTTTAGGATAGGATTATGACTCTTTTTAGGACATTTATAACCCTTTTTAGTATTTATCTTACCCTTATTTAATTTATTTATTAATTAACTCTAAATTTTCACATTTATCTCCCCCTATTCTAGCATTTATCCACTAATTGGCTTGGGGAGAGATCTAATTTCGTGGGTAATAAGCTAGGGTAAGTCTAGGACTCTTTTTAGGGATTTATATATGTCATTTATTATTTATCTAATCCAATTTTCTAATTATTACTATATTTAATACGAATTTCACTCAATTAACTCCCATTTCATGATGGGCTCTTCATATTTGGGCCCAACAATCCATGTTATGACCATTAATAAAACCCATTACTAATTTAGCTTAATGGGTATTGATTTAATTTTATTTATTCACACCCTTTATTCTAATTTAAATATATTTATCACACTTATTCAATTAATTTCTTGTTTTAATTCAATTTAATATTATTTATGCCCATATTTCTAATCTTCATCATTTGGGCTCTTACTCTTAGCCCAACATCTCATGTGAGCCTAATTGTACAACCCATGTTCACTTTACTTAATGAGTTTTTAATTATCCTTTTATTAGAGAATTTATTCATGGGCCAAGATTATCCATTGGTCCAAATATCATAATGAGCTATCGACCCATATTATTTAAAGTCTACCTACATGTTTATTTTAATTTATAATCTACTTTGGCTCATAAAATAATGGGTTCTTCGACTTATTCCTTAATTATGCTAATAAGTCGCATAAATTCTTAAACTTGGTCTAAATGATTTTTCTATGCCCAAACTTCATGATGGGTCATTAGAGAACATTATTTAAAGTATAACTATTATTTTTACGGGATTTTTATAGGGGTTTATACGCATGCAATAATGATGCGTACCTTTTTTAACTAGTTGTCATACTTTTTTTCTACGTAAGTCTGTAAGTCCTTCTATCTGTAACTGTGTAACAAGTTATGAAGCAGTTACATGTGTAACTCTGTAACTACATAGTTGTTTACGTCTTAAGTTGTAAGTACTTCTTCCTATAACTGCATGTGTAACAAGGTATGAAGTAGTTACACAGTTAAATGTGTAACTACGTAAGTATATAATTACTTAATTTTACTCTACGTAAGTTTATCTGTAAGTACTCCTCCCTGTAACTCTATAACTATTTAGAAAGTACTTACAGACTTACATGTATAATTCCATAAGTATGTAACTATTTACTTTTTGCTAAGTAAGTAAAAAATACTCCTTTATGTAAATCTCTATGTAGTTATTAACTACTTATAGAGTTACATGTGTAACTGCGTAAGTATGTAATTACATACTTTTTTCTACATAAATCTGTAAGTCCTTCTATCTGTAACTGTGTAACAAGGTATGCAGTAGTTACAGAGTGACATGTGTAACTCTATAAGTATGTAATTAAGTACATAGTGTTTTACACGCCTTAAGTGTGTTAGTATTCCTTTTGTAACTGCTTAACAAGGTATGAAGTAGTTGCACAGTTACATGTGTAAGTGCGTAAGTATATAATTATGCACTTTTTTCTACGTAAGTTTGTAAGTACTTACAGTTACATATGCATTTAATATTTCACTTATAGCTTGATGGATTTACAAACTTGCATGCTCTCATGTTCATGCTTATTTGATTAAAAAATTTTGGACATGATTCATGCTCGATGTGCTTTCGGAGATGATTCCTTCATTTTTTATGTTCGAGATGATATAGGAATGGAGGAAATAAGGGACGCATATTCCAAAGATGGCATTTGGTTGATCCTCATTGGTGTATTAAGTACCAATTGCCTGGAGAAGTCAAATATCACGTTTGCTTAAGCGTGAATGACAACATAGAGATTATGTGTCATTGCATAAAAATCACAATGAGAAATATGTGCTAATGCAGGTTGCTTGCAAAGAAGGGTATATGTTTACATGTTCTTTTGGAAAGTGTGTATGCGTGAAGGACATGGTTGTGCATTATTCATATGATACCATGCGTTTTTTGCAGATCTATAACAGTTCGTTCATCAGCATGTCTGTAGTACATCAAACTGTAGGAATAGGCGTATCTATCATGTTTGTCCTTATATGTGTTTGAAGAATGGGCACAACGAACAATTTTCAAAGATTCATTGGCAGAGAAGTGGGATCTGTGCACGCAGTGTTTGAGTTTGTCCTTATTTGTTTAAGCAATGGGTGAAGTATTGTTTTAACTTTGTTAATCAGTACCTGCTTAAGCTAATGATATTGTGATCCCTATTTTTCACAGACTTAATGTAGTTTGTCTTGCAATGAAAGGTATTATGACTTATGGACCAATGCAGTTTCTGTTCTGGTACAATTTTAGACTTACAAATCTACCAACTGTAAGTTTATATACATGCATGTTACAATTTATAAACTTACAGCTACATCTGTAAGTATGTAAGTTGTAATTTTGTACGTGTGTAATACAGTCATGTGAGAAACCAATTATTAATTCTCACAAAAAAATCTCCTTAAACACATAAAGTTTTGTACATGTGTAATAGAATTACATATATACAGAGGAAGACTAAAACACTTACAGAGAAACAGTTGTGCACATTTTCAGACATACATGCTCACATAGAAACATTGTTTAGAACTTGATAAACCGGGGACATTGTTTATGCATCATGCAATAATGAAACATCTTTCTCCTCATCTTGTTCACAGACCATTTTTTATGTCTTCTTCTCATTGACCTCTTAATAATGGCCGCTGCAAGCTTCCCTCGAAAGATGTCCATATCAACCTACGTCAGTTTAAATGAATGAAAATATAGAAATATTTGGGTAGGCTAAGATCTCGAGTATCTACATTTGGTTGTGATTTGAAGAAAAAGTATTTGGGTAGGCTAAGAAAAAAGTATATATGTAATTACATACTTACGCAGTTACATATGTAACTATGTAAATACTTAATAACTACATAGAGATTTACAGAAAGAAGTATTTACTTACTTACTTAGTAAAAAGTAAATAATTACATACTTATGGAGTTATTCATGTAAGTCTGTAAGCACTTTATAAATAGTTACAGAGTTATAGAGATGAGTACTTACAAACAGACTTACGTAGAGTAAAACTAGATAATTACATACTTACGTAGTTACACATTTAACTGTGTAACTACTTCATACCTTGTTACACATTTACAGGAAGTAGTACTTACAAACTTAAGGTGTAAAAAACTTTGTACTTGCATACTTACAGAGTTACATATGTAACTATGTAACTACTTCATACTTTGTTACACAGTTACAAATAGAATAACTTACAGACTTACGTAGAAAAAAGTATGTAATTACATACTTACGCAGTTACATATGTAACTATGTAAATACTTAATAACTATGTAGAGATTTATAGAAAAAAGTATTTACTTACTTACTTAGTAAAAAGTAAATACTTACAAACTTATGGAGTTATACATGCAAGTCTGTAAGTACTTTCTAAATAGTTATAGAGTTACAAAGAGAAGTACTTATAGATAGACTTACGTAGAGTAAAACTACATACTTACACAATTACATATTTAACTGTGTAACTACTACATACCTTGTTACACAGTTACAGAATGAAATACTTATAAACTTAAAGTGCAAAAACTATGTACTTACAGAGTTACACATATAACTCTGTAACTACTTCATACCTTGTTACATAGTTACAGATAGAAGGACTTACATACTTATATAGTTAGATATTTACAGAGTTACATATTGTCCTCTATAACCAGGATACTGGTGGTTAGTAGAAACATCAGTAACTCATGTTCGAGTACGTTTGTATGCCTTCAGAACACAAAAATGTGGACTTGAAGAAATCACAACAAATATCAAACACTGGTGGTGACAAAAGACTCCGGCGACAGTCGGACATGGATCTATAGAGTAGGAAGGGGATAGGTGGAACCAATGTCCACCGGAAGGCGACAGAGCAACCTACCTCTGCCACAGATGGAACGAAATCACAACTAGATTAGGAAGTCCACCTGAAGCCAGCATTCTTCACAAAATGGAAGCCCTGCGATCGTCTTTGCAGTGCCGCGGTGAGAAGTCTTTCTCCATTGTATACCTTCTTAGAAAGGCATTAAAGGTAGCACAACTCAGGGGTGAAACAACCGCTGGGGGTGGAATTGCCATTTAGCAGAATGGGGATAACGGGGCTTCACGGCAAGGACCTAAAAATAACTCTCGTATAAAGTAGGGATTGGGCGGCGCGGAAAAACCTAACAGGGACTTGAAAATAATGTCAGATCTCTGCTAGTGACCAGTAATTAATTCTCCCTATATTATTTTTTGATCATAAGAATAACATCTTTAATTAAGGACCCATCCACATTACATAATAAGGATGGACTCACAACATATTCATGAACCGACTTCAGACCAAGGTTTATAGACCCAACTATATCAAGTTCCCTTTAATATGGTACGGATCAAAGTGTATTGTACCGGTACACTTTGATCTATCCAACACGCTCTCAAAAAATAATAAAAATAATATTTAAAGAAAAAAAAGTAAGAAGATCAAATTATCCATGTCAAAGACCTGCCTTCTTCCTGGCATGGTATAATATATTCGTGCCACGCCGATCTAGTGCGGCATGATGAATTATGTTCCTGACATCAAATTTTGATCTCAGTGAACAAGTGTTTTTATACATTCACAAAATTACTTAAACTTATTTTCATTTGTGTTTGGAGCGGTGGAAAAATTAGATTACAAAATTGATTGACCCTTTTGGCGTCCTCTGTTGTTGTCTCAATTTTTAGTCCTAAATTATCAATGACCCCAAAATTGGCAATTGAAACCAATAACTTTAATGTAAAATATTTTATTTGCATAGATTATCAATATTTTACATTATTTTGCAACATATCAAATGGCTTTTCATGAGGTTTTTGATATCAAACAGTCAAGAGAAATATTATTGCAAGATTAATATCATTTCTCGATATAAAATATTAGAGCATGTAATTATATCAATCATGTCAATCAGAGCGAGTATCAAAATGTAGTCATCATTCCATGAGACAAAAATCAGGATATTGCCAAAATGGATAATCATAACTCCATTGATAATCAAATTCAACTAGGATCGATTACATTTGACTCTTCATGACTACTACATAGGGTCCATCATGACTATTGCATTGTCTTGCAGAAATATAAAGACTCTATTAATGAGCTTCTAAGGTGATTGTGACACTTCCTCACTCTTGTCCATCCTCATTAGAAGGTATTTTTTCATCAATATCACCTCAAAATCACAAATATACATAGGGTGAGTATAAAACTTAATGATATTTATATCTCCATAATAGATAATTTTAAGTGACTAATACTTTAACATGTTAAATGAACTAATGCCATGACTAGCAATTAAAATTAAAGGAAATGAAATAGTAGATTATGATCAAGAAAGTGTATAGTGAACAAGGAGCAAAGTACTAACAAGATAAAGAATGACAAAAATAGGATTTCAAGTGCATAAAGCTGAAAATAACTTCAAATAGGTAACAAGTATAATGATATAGAAATTGGCCACAATAAGAGTAAATACCCACGGGTAATAAGAACAAGTCAAGTAATTATTCATTCATTCATGAGTAGATAGTCGTCAATCAATCTAGCATGCATATATTGGTGTAATGCAACACCATGGTCAATTAATTTCCGTAGACACAAGTGCTTTCGAGCGCTCCTCTCAAGGCCAGACCGAATGCCCCTATAAATGTCCGACACTAAGGTTGTGGATATGAGATCTCATGTAATATTTAAATTATCACATTAATAGCCAAGCTTTTGGTAAGTAGATATAGTCGTTGCATGATATTCCAAGGACTAAAGCTTTTGGTAAGTAGGGTATACTTGTTGCATGATATTCAAGGACTTCAAAAGAGTTCTATGTAAAGAATAGTCTTCTGACATGAACAGTCGGACTTCGAATGAAACAGTACATAGAAGCATGGGTCAGAATGTGTCGCATAGTCTGGACACAAAACTGGCATAACAAAATGAACACGGTCGAACCCGAGGCACACTAATAACGTAGTAAGGGGGTTTGTCATGTTAAAGGGGAGAATAAAGTCTAAGACTATGTTTGGTATTTAAATAAACTGGGGATAGAGTGAGGTTATCCCCAATCTATTCAAATACCTCACTCTATCCCCAGTCTATTCAAATGAGGATAACCTCACTCTATCCCCAGTCTATTCAAATACCAAACATAGCTTAGGGTACACTGCATTCCAGAACATGGTCTCTCATACTACCATGCTCAAAATAGACTAAACAAGATGTGTTTGAGATAGGGAACGCATCTCCAAGGCCGATAGAATTATGTCTCCTTAGTTAAACATATATTCAATAGTGTGTTCAGGTCTTTTAGGTACAACCAGTTCGATGGTCCTATAGAAATCTATGGTCAAGGGAGACTTACAGAGATCTTAGTGAACAAGTTCCATTCTGATAGAAGAGATATTCGACAGAGAATTCTAACTTTACCAAGAAGATGTTCGGAGAAAACAATGGTGGGGGAAGCATGCCATAATCGAGATGGCATGGTTCCAATTAAAATGTCAACTTACATTGATCATATCAAGTGAAGCATTAAAACAAAGGTTATCATGTGGAAATAAAGCAAGGACATGAAATAAATCATTTAATTACATAAGATATGAAGTTAAAAGCATTCTAAGCATGAGATGGATCATTAGATCAAGTAGATATTGGAACAAGATACACTACAACAAAACTGGGTTTTGCTTACGTCTTAAAACCGTAAGTGTAATTGCGAAAACCGTAAGAAAAGACGTATACTTACGAAACATCCTATGGTTTATTTTCGTAAATATAGCAAGTGTGGATATAGCCTTACTTATGGTTTCAATACGTAATAAATACATTCGTTTATAAATCATAATAATATAGACTTGGCCTACTTTTATAAAGCGTAAGTATACATATGAAAGACCATAAAAAATAACCCAATAGAAGATGACATTTGATAAATTAACCACTACATTGGAAACCGTAGTTGTTATCTATAGTTATGTATTGTTGAAATACTGTAAGAAAACTCCTAGTGCAAATAAATATAATACATAATTCGACTAAAAATATAACTTGCATATTTACATACATACACATAGCACACACATTTTTTGCACATCACCAACGTATGACATTTAATACAACCAACTTTCTCAAATTTACATTACACATAACATACATTGTTTGAAAAGAAACATTCACATAATTACACCACCAAAAAAAGTGCATATAGCACTGATTTATATCACACCACAAATCTACAACATAAAAGTTAAACATCACATACACATCATTGTTTGTCCCGAAGATAAGGCAAACATAATTGTTTTGGTCATAACATAAATCCAATGACCATAATTGTTTCATAAGGTGAGTGTGGTCAATGTTAGTCCTCTGCTTAAGGGAGAGTTGTTCTGATTTTGGCAGAATAAAAACTTCAAGTGTCATCTAACTCAACCTGCAAAATAAAAATCATTCAATTCGTATACACGAACATATGAAAGATAACCTGAAAGAATTATTTTGAACATAAACTTACAAAGTCTCTGAACCACACAATGTGTCTTCCAACAACATCTTGGATGGTTTTTCGTTCATTATCTTTCACAAATAGAGATGCATTGGGTTTGTAAGCAAACAAAACAGCTACCTCAAAATACTCCTAGCCCAACTCTTACCCATAACCATCTTATGGCATTGGCTATCGGGTGTCCTTCCATGTCACACAACTTCACTTTCTTGCCCAACATCAAACTCTGTTATTCATTTTATAGATCACACATCAAGAGACAACTGAGTTTCTAACGAGAATATATAACATAATGAGATATATATGAACATATTTACCTCTTTTCCTTTAGGTTCTATTACACTTGCAGATGATTACACACATCTTTCTATATTAGGAGTACTTTCTATCTTTTTTGACTGTCAATAAAAATACCAGTAAGAAAAAAATATTTCACAAAGAAGACTTCATAAGCACAAGCTAGGAGGTGGTCTTCCTAGCTTCTGTCTAGATTCTGCGGCTTCAGTTTTCTTTCTACTACTGCTAGGTCTCAGTTAGAACAAAGAAGACTTCATAAGCCATGAACATCATCATTACACAGATCAAATGAAAAAAAAAATAGAATTTCCTCAACAATGATAGACTCAACTTTACCTAATCTCTCTGCCAATTCTTTAACCATAGCATTGAGATGAGCATTTTCTGCTCTTAATTGGGATTGACATTGGCTTGAAGTACCCCACAAACTCGTTGGTGTCGGGCCTGTGCCAACTCCACGTACTCGTCCAAGCCTATCTTTCCCAAATACTTGTGAATAAATATTATCTGCAGTTACAATTGATGAACTAGAGAATGATGATGGTTGTGTGATTTTTACATCCTAAAGTTTTGTCTACAATAAACACATAGTATTAATAAAATAAACACATAGTAGACATAACATAAAATTGAAAAACAACCAACAATCTATATGTCATACAATCATTGCAGCAGTCTCTTCATTAATAGGTTGCCCACTTTTTTTCACATAGGTCCTTATAAACAGGTCCTCACGATCAAGTTTCACTCCATTTTTCACAAACTAAAAGACAAATTGTAGACCAATAATGAGAAGGGTTGTTAGAAAAAAAATGAGAATAGAAAACAAGTGTTAGCAAAAAAAAAAGGTTTGGATTACCTCCTCCTCATTGATGTCTGCAAAGCTCTTTGTCCCAGCACAATGAAAGTACTTATGATGACTTTTACTTTTTCTTGTTTATGTCACTATACCTCTATAAAACACAAAGATAACTTTTAGCAAAAAAACATCATGAACATGTCTACAACAAAAATTAAATTTATCTTCTATAAGAAAAAAATTACATTTACCTACTATATATCCTCATTGACTCAATTATATTTACTTTCTATAGCAAGAATTATATTACATTCCAACTATTAGAAAATTATGATTGAACAACTCTTTTCTATTGTTCCACATTAACAACTATTAGAAGATCATCTAAATACCTAGCATAAAATGTAAGAGTCTCCTCCATGATATAGCCTTCGGCCATTGAACCTTCTGGGCATGCCCTATTTCGAACATAGGACTTAAGTCTCACTAAAAACCTAAGAAATTAATATTAGACAAAAATTAGATTATTAATAGCAATAAATATTTATAAATTTAGGCTAGATACATATCTTTCAATGGGGTACATCCACCTATAATGTACAGGGCCAACAAGTTGCTTCATCAAGTGGATGAGAAGATGTACCATGATATCAAAGAAATTTGGTGGGAAAATAATCTCCAAGCGACACAAAATGTTTACAACTTGTTGCCGTAGAGTATAGAAATCATTTGAAGATGATGTCTTTGAACATACTTGTGAACAAAATTTGCAAAGACTAATAATTACATACCTCAATTCCTTTTGTGCCACTCCCCTCATTGCCACAAGAATTAATTGTTGGATGAGCATGACAATCGTGACTCTTCAAACCCCAAATCATCTTGCGATCATTGGGTTTGACATGTCTTGATATGTTAGATGCATAACCATCTGGAACTTTCACATTTTTGAAGACTTTACAAATGGTTTGTCTCTCAATGTTGCTCAATGTAAATATGGCAGGCGGCAACAACAATCTATTAGAGCTCAAAGTTTGTGACTGAAGTGCAGTCTTTATACCCAAATGTTGTAGATCATAACGAGCTTTCAAGCCATCCTTAGTTTTTCCATCAATGTCCAAAAGAGTACCAACAATATTATCACAAATATTTTTTTCGATATGTATCACATCATGATTATTCGGAGAAGTAACAACTTCCAATATGGCAATTCAAAAAAATTTTTTTCTTCCATGATAAATAGTAGGTAGGACCCTCAACATTACTCATAGATGTGTATTTCTTCTTATGTTTTCTCTTTACATTGTTTTAGTTTTAGGAACCTTACCAAAAGTAAAGGTCAGTCCATGTAAGTGCTCCAATATATCAATCTCAGACAATGAAATTGGTCTACTTCTCATTTCTTCTTTTCCATCAAACCGTCATTTTAAAGAACAAAATTTGTGATCCTCTTTCAGCCATCAACGATGATTTGTGTAACAGAACTTTCCACTTGCTTTCAACCATTGTGAATTTGTCAATACATTACATGTAGGACAAGCTAGTTGACTCTTAGTGCTCCAACCAGATAGATAAGCATATGCAGGAAAATCATTAATGGTCCACAGTAATGTAGCACGCATACAAAAGATTTCACCTTTAGAAGCATCATATTTTTCAACTCCATGTCATAGTATTTGTAATTCTTCTACAAGTGGTTGAAGATAGACATCAATATCATTTCTAGGTCCATTAGGGCCAGGAATGATTAAAGATACAAAAATATTTTGTGACTTCATACACTGCCATGGAGGCAAGTTGTATGGTGTCAATACCACAGGTCATGTACTATGACTCGTACTCATTGTCCCAAAAGGATTGAAACCATCACTTTTCAAACCTAAACGCACATGCGAGATTCTAAATCAAATTTATCTATGGCATCTAAAGCTTTCCAACAAGGGAATCAGCTGGATGTCTCAATATACCATCTTCTTGCCACTCAGCGCTATGCTATCTCATGTTTGATGAAAATTTACTACACATATATAATCTTTTCAACCTTGGAATTAAGGAAAGTGCCGAAAAACTTCTTGGCTATCTATTTTTTTATACCCACTCTTTTCCCTTGTAGTCCATCTAGATTCTCCACATTTGGGACATTGCTCATGATACTCATAGTCTTTCCAATATAAAATGCAATCATTTGGGCATGCATCAATTTTATGATAACTGTATCCTAACTTACTAATGATTTTTTTCAATTCATAAAATGTACTTGGCAATACCTCACCTTCTGGTAGAGCCTCTTTCAACAACTTCAATAGCTGTTGAAGGATTGTTACTCATTTTACCCATACATTTTAAGTTGAACAATCGGATTATAAATGATAGTTTGTTGAAAGTCTTGCAACCTGGATATAATGGTTGTTCAACATCTTCCCACAAATTTTTGAATGTACCATATTCCCCTTTATTCTTATTGGCAGAGATGTTTTCCATATCTATTTTTTATTTTTCAAGCCAAATACATCCTGCAACATAGAACGCATACCACCATCCTTTGGGAGATCTTCACATGCAGAATCTAGGGATGTCGGCCTACTGCAGATGAATTAGACCCATGAAAGTCCCAAAACCATTTGTCTTTGATGACTTCATTGAAGTATAAATGTTCCCTAACTATGTTCTTGTCCCATTTACACATACATGCACAATTCACACAAGGGCACTTGATACTTGACAACGGATCAGAATACCCACATGCAAAATCGATGAACAAGTCCACTCCATCTAGATATTTCTTTGAGTGCTTTGGCTTGTCCATCCAACTCCAATCCATTTTCTTAATGACTACTTTACTCTAACAAAAAAATAAATCTCATCATATACTCATTGACAAAAATAAATTTCAAAAAACATATTTCAAGTCCCCAAAAAATGATTTCTACATGTATAATGATCATTCATATGAGCCATACATACTTAGTTGCAGTTTGTTCTGCAGCACCTTCGTGGCTTCTTCAAACAAGAGTTTCACTACGAGATGCCTACAAACACAAAGAGAAAACATAGTCAAGTAAACTTTACACAGTCGAAGGAGGGGATGGGGAGGGCTGGGAGGCCAACAGAGGCTAGCTGGGGACTAGATTCGAAGGAGGGGATGGAGAGGGTTGGAGAAGCCTACAAGGGCTAGCTGGGGAGTAGATTCAGAGGGGATGGGGAGGCCAACGGAGGGGGGTGTCGCTGGCTGGGGAGGCAACGGAGGCGGTATGGTGCCGATTGGGGAGACCAACTCTCAATAGAGGTGGGAGGGCTCTGATTGGTCAGGCTAACACTCAATGGGATGGGAAGGCCAATGGAGGGATTAGACAGCCGAGGCATAGATGGTGGAGGCAAACTGGTGGTCTGACGAAAGGAGATCAGTTTGGAGATAGAGAATGAGAAGAGAATGAGAGAGAGAGAGAGAGAGAGAGAGAGGAGAGGAGAGAGAGAGAGAGAGAGAGAGAGAGAGAGAGAGGAGAGAGAGAGAGAGAGAGAGAGAGAGAGGTAGGAGGGGGGAGAGTCACCTGCTGCAAGAGGGTCTTCTTGCAAACTCTGAAATTTCCAGTGGTGGAGTAGCATTCGTCGCACATCGAAGTCATAGGAGGGGCGCCGAAGTGCCAGGTGGCTGCTGGCTAGAAGCCTGGGTGGCTGTCGGGGATGGCAGAGTGTGGGGGGTTGGATTTGGGACTTGATCGTGGAGGGAAAATGGGATTTTTGGTACCTCGATCTCACCAGAAGGGATGCACCTCGATCTCGCTGGCGGGGATGGTCCTCAATCTCGCCTGTTGCGCAGAAGAATAGTGAGAGAGATGGGGGATGGCAGAGCGCGGGGGAGGAGGTTTTGTTTTGAGAGAGAGAGAGAGAGAGATGGACTATAGCCGATCGAGGGAGGGTTTTTTAGGTTTTATTTTGAGAGAGAGAAAGGCTGAGAAGAGGCGGGATTTGTGTGAGAGAAGCCCGCCAACAAAATTTTTGAGTCTATTCTTACGGTTCTTCAAGTTTTTACGCATTAGTCAAAATTTATTCTTATAGTGTACTTATGGTGTTGGAGATGTAATATAAAATATTAATAGATTTTCTAACAACCGTAAGTATAATAGCTAATATCCTTACGAAACGAGAAACCGTAACCAAATTTCCGTAAGTGCTGCCCACTTGTTGTAGTGATATAAGATCAAAGATAGCATTAAGCATGATAATTATTAGAATGACTAGATCATTATCTTTACATCTATTAGGCGTATTTTAAAAGAACGCGGATCCACTCGCCCCCCCCGCAGGAGGGGGGGGGGGTCAGTACTAAGGGGGGATTTTTTCATATTAACCCTTGTGTAAAACACAAAAAAGGGGTTAAAATGAGGGGTAAAATGAAAAAAATCCCCCCCACCCCTGGTACTGACCGACCCCCCTCCTGGGGGGCGAGAGAGGATCCGTGTTCATTTTAAAAGGATGTAAGATATGATTAACTTACTACATCAACGTGATTAGGGATAGAACATGCTTTAAGTAATAAGACTTTTCCGTTTTAGGGTACTATATTAGGATAGGAACAATTTCAAAAAAATGAGCAAATTTAGTGGGATCAATCGTCGCCCTAAAAATGTGATAAATTATGTTGTTACCACAATCTGAGTTTGAATGTGGTATATCGTAATATCATGTTTAAGGTGCGGTCATTGATGCCACTTCGTTCAAAACCAAAATGTAGAAATGGCAAGAGCTCCAGTGGTTTTTGATCTAAAACTCAAAATGGAAGATCTGAAGGGGTTCTAAATGAGGGGATCACACATAAAACTAAAAGAAAACATCCTAAATGATCTATTGGAGTGATTTAGTTAGATTTAGCCAAAGAAAACATTTATCGATCTAAGGAAGAGAAAGATGAAGAATACGAAGAACTTTGAAGAACACCCAAAGATTTCCGATCTCTTCCTCAATTTGCCTTTGCCCACGCTTAGCAACCTTCAAGAAGAGTTAGGGTTGGCCATGAAAAAATTTGGGGATTTATTTATAATCTTAAGATTCTAAAGAGTACATGTTTTGATACTATCGTATGTGTTGGGTGCCAATCATTTTAACTCAAACTATAATCAATTTTCTTTTTTAAGTCCTATTTTAATTAAGGTGTTGACAGAAATTTAGATCTTCCTTGTTGAGGTTCCTCTCATGGCCCATTAGACTTGAGCTTTGGCTTAATTGACCCATGTTAATAAAGGTTTTTTGACATTCCTAATTTTAAAGATTATTCGGTGGGCTATACATCTTGAGGGTTTTGGCGCTGCTGCACGGCAAGCCATGGAAGCGGCCGGGGGAGCTCCTCCGGAGTCCATTGGAGACAGACGCTCATTTGCCCAGGCAGTTGCAGCCTCGCTCGTTCTTCCCATGGTGGGTACAGAAGTACATCTTCCATGTTACACAGATCAAGGAGAGCCAGCGGTCTTCTTCTCCAGAGAAGAGATGGAAGCGTTTCTCCGACCTTTCCTCTTTTTCGTGGTGGCCAAGACGGCGTACGGACGCCCTACTATCCCTGAAATTCGTTCGCATCTTTTGTCCAAGTGCGATCTAAAAGAAAACTTTGTCATTAGTGCACTGGACAACCTACACCTTCTCCTGCAGTTCACGTGCAAGGATGACTA
>JACBKR010005100.1:0-59097 GCA_014218235.1 Colocasia esculenta
AACTGGGCCTTCAGGCTTCTTGACATAACGGGCTTTTGGGGTCTCAAACATGGATTGTATAGGTGAGTCCTTGAGTTGAGTCTGAATGAAGCGGGCTCGGCTATACAGCTGATGCATGGTCGTGATGTCATTCATGGCCAATATGGCTCGGTAGTTTGGGGTAGCGTTAGAGATTAGCAGTTTGACCTTCTCCTCTTCTAGCATAGGGCAACGGACCTTGGCAGCCAATGAACGCCACCGGTCGGCATAGGTTGAAAACTCTGTTAGAATGTGGAGCCCGAACTCTGAAGCATATCTCTATAGGGGTCAGGTCGCGGTTGAATGATTCGAATGTCAGATTGAATGATTCGACTCACGTAGTCGGATGTCAGATGTGAATGATTCGACTCATGCAGTCGAATGTCAGCATGAAGGATTCGACTCATGCAGTCGAATATCAAATGTGGAGGATTCGACTCATGCAGTCGAATGTCGTTCTGAGGCGATTCAGAGACAGGACCCTTTTGCCCTTGTGTGACTCGATTGTGGCGCCCTTTCCTCCCAGTATATATAAAGGGGGGTTTTTGTCCTCTTTGTATGTGACATAGTGTATCTTTTCTTGGAGAAGAAGTATTGAAAGCTGCTGTGGCCGTGGACGTAGGAAGGCTTCTTGCCTCCGAACCACGTAAAATCTAGTGTTCTTGTGTTCTTCTTCCTACCTCCTTCCATCTCTCTCTGGAATCTACGAGTGGGTAGTGTGAGAGAGTTGTCGCTGACCTGAGTGCTGTTCCATCCTAACAAACTCCTCCTCGGGCTTCATCTTTTCAGCGACTAGATCAACAAAGGAATATTCGGGTCCGACCCGATCTTGGAATTGCTGCAAGAATCTTTCCTGGACGATCTGGAAATCCTCAGCTTTCTCAGGGGTAAGGAGTAAAACCCCTCCATGGCCGGACCATCTAAGGATTTTCTAAACAAGTAGGCTATGAGGTGACGATCATACTTTGTGGTGCAGACTCATAAACAAAATCCTTAAATGAACATAAGGGTCTCCAACCCCAGAGTATCGCCGGTAAACAGGGAGCTCTGACTGGGGTGGTACCCGGAGGTACTGAATGATGGGAGGGCGATATCGGCCACCTTGTGAGGGTCAATCTATCTTCTGAGATCGTGAAGCTCCTTTTTCATGACAGCCCACTCTGCAAGGAAGTCGGAGGGGCTTGGGCATGGTTGTAGAGACAATGGAGCGGGGTTTTTCAAAGTGTGGGACCTCTCACGGGGGAGGAAAGCAGGTTCGGTTGTATAGTATGTCGAAGTTGGAGGGGATCGAGGCCGAACTTCTCGTGCTGGATGGTAGTTTGGTTCTGAGAAATGAATGGTGCAAGGACGGAGGGTATAGGATCCGCCCCTGAGGAAGGAAAGTGAGGTGCTGAGGCAACATGGGCAGAGGAATCCGCCGGTCGAGCTGAATTATGAGCAGAAGGAGACAAGGGTTGCTTGCCCTTGGCAGTAGCGATGAATTCTCGGACTTGATCTGGAGTCAAATGAGGAAGTAGCTGACTGAATTGTGAATGGGGGTCGTCTTCCCTTGGAGGAGAAGGAGGACGGGATTGACTCCCAATGATGAAGGGGGCTGAACGACCCCCGGAAGTATGGCCATAGTGGTTTGGGCCACATCCTCGAGGCCCGATGGGCAAGGTATCATTGGCAAGCACACGGAATTGGTCCATGTCGAACAAAGGATTATGATAAAGTACAAGGATCGGAGGGGACTAACTCGATCTCCCTAAGCAATGATGCATGCACCCCCCCCAATCAATTAGGGGGTGATACAGACAACACCTAGACCCTATCACAGCAAGAAGGACTGAGATGAGGAGGGGTGAAACGAAACACTCAAGTTGTCATGATTAATGCGTAAATTTCTTAAGGTTTGAACTTGACCTTTTAGATGAATTGATTAAGGGTGTGTCACTCGGTCAAATGAACCCTAACAGGTATGAACTCGAGTCCTTCGGTGTCACTAAAGATGGTACACTCACAAGCAAGGTGGTTCGGACTAAAGGGTGCAACAGGTACAACCGCCCGTGAACCCGCAACGTGCGTACGGTCACGAGGACTTACGAAGGTCCTCGGAAGGTGGGCCCGAGTCGGCCTACGAGTGCTCGTAGGTGAGAGGACTCACTCATCCAAGGGGGAACCTGACCAATAGGATGAAAAGCGTATGCATAGGACCATAATGCCCGAAATGTATGCAAGGGTAGCACGTAGAGGGCAAGCAGGGTGACAAAACAGCTCTCGGGCCAAGTCGCGGCGGCTGTGTACGCCGCGACCTTATCGCGACAGAGCGACTGCCGCGATAAGAACAGACACCTGAGAACACAGTAAGTCACACACACACAGACTCAAACAGACTACCTGAACAAATAATAAGTGTACAAAATTGCCAAAATACAAAATGGATTATGGAGCACTCAGAAACCGATCCAGGAATGAAAACAGTAACACACAAGTGTACCTGTAGATGCGACACTTAACTCTGACGCAACCGGTCGCATCCCCGCGCACTGCCGCGACTAGATCCGAAAACTTACAATGGAAAGAAAACGAAAATTCGAACCCTAACAGGATTCTAAGAGACAGAAACACAGGCGAGCATGTCAGAGAGACATGATACAGACATGAATGAACTCACAGTATCAGGAGATATCAAATAAGCAAAGAGGAAACACATACATGTGATCACGTCCGTTATAGGCGACGCGATATGATCGCGTCACCGCGATGCGCCGCGACACAAACTGCGCGCCAAAACGCATGAAACAGGGAATAACAGACTAACAGGGCACCAAAGAGGAAGTAAAGGGAAAACATGGCAAGCAAGCAAAATAGATCTACGAGGGTGGCACTGAAAGTCCCACCGTGATCGTCAACAGATGTAATCACAGGGATTGTACTTCCCCTCGATACACAAACATGTACTAAAACTAGTAGTGTGGAAATATGGATTGTGATCGCCACCTAGAAAGTTGCCTAAACAAGAAACGATGATGGCTAACTACTCTAGGAAAAGAAAGAGAGAACTGAGAGTACCTGATGTCGCGGCCGTAATGAACGCCGCGATGGTGCTGCAGTCGCGTCAGTCTCAGCGGACGCATTTCTTGTCGCGTCACTCTTCTCCATCGCGTTCTCTGTTTTGCGAGAGATGGTGGATGGGACCTTCTTCCTCCTCTTCAGCCAGATAAAGAGGAAGAGCTTCTCGTGGATCTCACTTGGATGCCTGCCAAAAAAAAAGAGGAAACAAGAAAAAAAAAAACCCCTATTAGAACATGTTAAGCTTAGTATCTATTCTAAAAATGAAAGAAAATGGGGGATCATGGTGGGAACGCACCTGGGGTGTTTTTAAACCCCTGTGGGGTGTAGAAAACGTGGGAAAGTAGTGAATGTGCTCTATCTAAGAATAACATAAAATGCATGTAGAAATGAAGGAGAAAGAGGGGGAAGAAGGTGAGCCCCATTAGGGCGACTCCCTGGCGTGGATGTAGTCCCAAATGGTGTGCAATAGCTTCAGGAGGATGCTGAAGTCGCCCTCTTCACGTCCCATGCTCCATTGATGATGAGATGAGGGAGCTTTGTGGAGTGGAATGTGAAGAAATATGGTAGAAATGGATGGCTGCGAGGCTAAGTGTTGGTGAGAGGAGATTTCGGCAGCCCTTCGGGGTCAAAATGAGGCTCCCCATCCTTGAAGAGGGGTCTTGCTTATATAGAGCTCATGAGTGAGAAAATATGTGATTATCTCCTAAAAATAGTCAAAAATCGAAAATGGGAGATAAGGCCAATAAAAACTGCATGGAGAGTCCTTAGGATCCTTAAGGAGAGTCCCTAGGGCTGAAATCGCGTCCCAAGGGGTTGAGATAATCCCTAGGGATTAAGTTAAGTCCATGGGAGGATAATTAGAAGGTAGTTATGGAGGCCAGAGGGCTCAGTTACTGTCGCGGCGTATCGTAGGGCCGCGACTAGAAACGCGACGGGGCGAGACGACGTGACAGAATTGCCCACGTGCATAGATAATGCATGGGTTGTCGGGGCAGCCTACACCGTCGCGACTAGAGACGTGGCGCCACGATGCGTCGCGACTAAAATAGAATAATTATGAATTATCAGTCAATCATATAAAAAGATAAGAGTTATTATGCTCCAAGGACTCTCTAAAAGTGATAATGGGCGAGATTTCAAGGCAATTTAATGGTTTAATGGGCTCAAACAAGGCTAATGGTGGGCTCAAGGTGAGTGACCAATTAGGGGCCCACTAAGATAGCAAGAATGTGGTTCAACCCATTAGCCAGAACCGGGTGTCTACACAACTTAGACCCATCTCTTCACCAACACCTTTTCCACCTCACTTCACTTCCTCTCCTGCATCTTCAACACATATTCTTCCACCTCCACCTTCGAGATCCTCCAGCATCCTCAGTTGGAGCCTCCTCTTCCTCTGGTCCCTCCTCTAGACCAGCAGATGACCCCCTTTCTCTGTCTGATTCTTTTCTTCATCCTTATCCTCTGCCCTCTTTCCTTACTATAATCCCTGAGAATGCTGAACTTGAATCTCCTTTTCTTGAAAAAGTCAAGGATGAGTTTGAAGAAGCCATTCTTAGGTCTGTACTGAAAGTTGGGGATCATATTCATAGGGCAGACTCTTCTAGTTCTGCTCCTAAAAAGAGGAAAATTTCATCCACTTCCTCCCTTTCCTCTGACCCTAAATATCCCCCTCTGTGGTTTTCTCTCACAGTGGACAACAAAAATAAACCACTGTATAGAGAATATCTTCAGAAGGTTGTTTTTGCCACCATCATCAACCTTCCCTTCCTCAATCTTACAGACCATTTAAATGTTGTTCTACCCTGTACTCCTCTATCTAAAACTGAACAATCTAAACTTTTCTCTGTTGCTCACTCCAAGTCTGAAGAGCAATGGGCTAGGGGGCACAAAGAGCTCTATAACAAATTCTTCTAGCTAGATCTGCCAGATTCCCTCCAAGGGACCATTCCCCGACCTTATCAGAATGGTTCCAAATCACCATAAACATTCTTGGGGCCCATTCATTCATAAGGAGATCAAGATGGTCAGGCA
Source organism: Colocasia esculenta (assembly GCA_014218235.1). NCBI lineage: Eukaryota > Viridiplantae > Streptophyta > Magnoliopsida > Alismatales > Araceae > Colocasia > Colocasia esculenta. The sequence goes on from JACBKR010005100.1 coordinate 5,110, forward strand.
CTTCCTGCTGTTCAACAATTTAAGATATGTCCATCATCTCCCAGATGTTCAGTTGGGCTAGTTCAAGCAGGCAATCACAGCTCTTACTACAGTTGTAGCCCACACTGAAGCTATCCAAATTGATTTTGCTTCCCTTCAACTGCCAGAGGAGATCTCTCTTCCCCAAATTCACTTCCTAGTCATGGAATCCTCTGTTGGGTCTATCATTTTTGAATGTTTTTCCAGGGTTATGGGAAGAATTAAGGTACAGAAAGGCTTTCTGGTTGCATTTGTTAGATTTCTCTTAAGAGAATATCACCAGGCCATGTCAGTGCTGAGGTTCTTGCACCCATCCTGTCAGAATGTGAGCGGTTGACTTCCTCAGAATGGACCAGATTTTACCCCCTTTCTGCTCAACAGTTGTCTGATCTGAATGAAGCTCAAGCCATGGAAGGTAAACCTCAAGTTTCTCTGGCTACCTTTTTGGACATGAACTCCATTCACCTGGTAAATGATCCCCTTAAGACTTGGGTTGAAAGGTACAAGGTTTTTGCAGCCATGCGCCATGCGCCATGCCCTGAGCAGAAGCAAAACTACTACCCTATCTCTATGGATGGGTTCCTTGCTTGTGCCAGCTTTGGACAATCCTCTTTCTCAAGATGTCCATGGATATGGGCTCCTATGCTGATTTCCTTGACCAGCAGTTAGCTCTTCATCTCCGCAAGATGGCTCCCTCCATGGGACCAACCTACTCTTTAGCCCTTGGAGTGTTCAAGTTGTTTTTTGAAGAGCAGGAAGAACAGGCATGGGAAACCATTTCTCATTTCGCCTCTCTTTTGTCTCCTGCTTATTATCTTCCTGTACCTCCTCAGAATTAATCAATTCATTTTGTTTGGGTGCCCTTCAATCTTTTTTCCTTTCTTTTCCTCTTCTTTGTCTCAGTTTATCTTTTTGCTTAATGATAAAAATGGGGAGAAATACCTAGTTTTCTGAAATACATTTCGAAAAACTTTTGGTTCTTCATATTTTTTGTTATGTTTTGTCATCACCAAAAATGGTGAGATTGATGATCAGTCTGTCCCCATGTAATTTTAATTAATTATATATTTATTTTGGTGATTAACAAAACCATGTCAAAGATTACTAACACTTATTCCATAAGTCTTGAGCACAGGAAACACTACAGGAAAATCAAGCAAATTTGGTAAGTATTACCCTTCTGAAGCAATATTAAGTTCAGCATGAAATTTCTCTAAGTCCACATCGACTTTCCTTATGCTACAACAATTTCAGTAGAACTGTAAAGATTTCATAAGGGCCTTAACGATTTCCTCATAAACCTAAAATCATTCCCATAACGATTTGCTCATCGCAACGATTTCTTAAGTCGTCATAATGATTTGCTCATTACAACGATTTCTTAAGTTGTCATAACAATTTGCTCATCACAATGATTCCTTTAGTTCGTAACGATTTTCTCATCGCAACGATTCCTTTAGTCATCGTAATGATTGCTCATTACAACGATTTCGTAAGTCGTCATAACAATTAAGTCATCACAACAATTTCTTAAGACCTCATAACGATTTGCTCTTTGCAACGATTTCTTAAGTCATCACAACGATTTCTTAAGACCTCGTAACGATTTGCTCATCGCAACGATTTCTTAAGTCTTCGCAACGATTCCTTAGGACATCGCATCGATTTCTTAAGAACTCATAACGATTTTGCTTCCCACAACGATTTCTTAAGTGTTCGTAACGATTCCTTCATTGAACACAACGACTTGCTTCATGCAACGATTTCCTAAGTGTTCATAACGATTCCTTTGTTGAACACAATGACTTGCTTCATGCAACGATTTCCTAAGTGTTCATAACGATTCCTTCGTTGAACAAAACGACTTGCTTCATGCAATGATTTCCTAAGTGTTCATAATGATTTCTTCACTGAACACAACGATTTCTTCAGTAAACATAACGATTTGGTTATGTCTTACAACGATTTAGCTAAATTGACTTGATCATAACGATTTCATAAGTCATGAATGTATCGACTTCTTATGTACAACGATTTGCTATTAGTCAAAGCATTGAATAGTCAAAGTCGTCACGCATATCCTTCTGACACCTTTGCATTTAATGTAGACTGAACGTATCTCTGCACGCATGCAGACGATAACGTCCATTATCGTGCTTACTCTGTGTGTATCTTTTAGAACAGCTATTTGGCATTACTATTTCTGTGATTATTTGTTCTAACGTTGACTGACATCAGAGACAGCTTAGCTGTCTAGCTTGAAATATGTGCAGATATCTGATGACAGTCCATCTTACAACGTTGGACAAAATAGAAGCCAAAGAATAACACTGAAGATTTTGCGTGCATAAATGGATAAAAGACTGTTGATTGGAAGCTTCCAAGGACCATTCAGTCTAACGTCCACTAAACCAGAGACAACGGATACTTCAACGAATACATTTCAAATTGGAGATATAAATACGAGACAGAAGAACTTATACAAGCACTAAATGCAAGCAATTCAGATCTTCTGCGAGAATCCTAGAGCCAAGCATCCCACTCCAAATTGTCTCAGCTCTTTAGCTCTCTGTGCTGTAATAGAAATCTTGAGAGAGAGCCTGTGTAGTTCTGAGAGAGACCATTGTTTAGATCTCCTTCTCTCAGGGCTATTTGCTTCAGATTGTGGCTTGTTAAAGCTTGATCTAGGGGCTTGATTTTATTGCCTATTTTTTGCTGAGTTTTTCCCTTCTGTTGTGAAGGAAGGCCTGGTGGGGTATCCAGGGTGTTATAATTCCCTTCTGTTGTGAAGGAAGACCTGGGGTATCCAGGTGTTTATAATTCCCTTCGTGGTGGAGGAAGACCTGGTGGGCATCCAGGGTGTTGTAGTTCCCTTCGTGTGAAGGAAGACCAGTTGAGCTGGTGTTGTAGTGTCCATAGGGGGACTGTACCCTTGTTAGTAGAATCCTGAGTTGTTGCTCAGGGACTGGACGTAGGACTCCTAAGGAGAGGAGGTCTGAACTAGGATAATTCCTTGTGTTGTATGATTGATTTCTTATGTGTTTGATTGTTTATACTAACCTTCATCGAAAACATCTTTGTGTGTATGTTTTAAGTACAGGTACTGGCTAAGTAATTTTTGAAAGACCCATTCACCCCCCCTCTGGGCTCATCAACTGGGCAACAAGAGTTACAAACTTATAAAATTTCTATTTAGTTACTGGGTAAGTGTGTACTTTGTAAGTACGTACTTACACAGTTACATAGTTACATGTGTAACTGGGTAAGTTACACAGTTACAGGATTTACATACTTACCCAGTTACACATGTAACTGGGTAAGTACGTACTTACACAGTTACATAGTTACATGTGTAACTGGGTAAGTTACACAGTTACAGGATTTACATACTTACGCAGTTACACATGTAACTGGGTAAGTACGTACTTACGCAGTTACACACTTTTGGTATATTATGAATTAAAATAATTAGATATATCCTTCTAAAACTATGTAAGTATGTAATTAGGTAAGCCCTAATTACAGAGTTATAAACTTAATTTCTATGTAGTTACATAGTTACATGTGTAACTGCGTAAGTATGTAATTACATACTTACATGTGTAACTGGGTAAGTTACACAATTACAGGATTTACATACTTACATGATTACATACTTACATGTGTAACTGGGTAAGTTACACAGTTACAGGATTTACATGTAACTGTGTAAGTACGTACTTACATAGTTACACACTTTTAGGATAACAATTACACACTTTTGAGATAACGGGGGAGGATAACAGGGGCAAAAAGCAGGAACTTAAAAATAAGTCCTGCATAAAGCAAGGACCGAAGGCTTTGAAAAACCTAATAGGGACCTGAAAATAATGTCAGATCCCTGCCAGGGACTGATCATTATTCTCCCTAGATATATCATAATCAAAGTTAAATTTCTATATTATTTTCTATATCGATATATTCTATATATTTTATCATATATATCATACTATTTGATTCCATCTGTTTAACTCAATCACATATAAGTTAAGAAAATAAAAAGATTAACTTACACTTTATAACTTTTAAAAAATTATTTTTTAATAACTTTCACTCACTCGCATCTCTCTCCAACACCCTCCCAGCCGACTCTCTCTCTCTCTCTCTCTCTCTCTACATTAATTCTCTCTCTTTCTCTCTATGTGTTCTCTTTCTCTCTCGCCCAATTGTCATCTTTCCCTCTGTCACTCTTTGAAATTAGGGGGAGACACCCTCTCCAACACCCACACATCCCTTGCAAGCCCACTCTTCAAGTTAATTCATATTAGTGATGACATTTATAATTTTTTATTAATATATATATATTTTAAATAATATTAATAATATTTTATCATTTTATATTACATATATGATATGATGTTTATATTGTGATGTCTATAGATTTGTGCAATAGAAATTAGATCATCATGTGATCATGGTTATGAGACTAGTTCTCTTTAAATATAGATCTTAAATATTCCTAGTCATATATTACTCGAGAAGGACATCGAGATAACTGGATAGACTGTTGTGTTGTATACTCGTCCATATAAAGGAGTAGTTGGTCTCATAGCTACTTGTGTGGAGACAATAGAGGTATGGTTCAAGTGTTCACTAGAGAATGAGTCCACTAAATGATTCACTCTTGGAATGTTGTATGGTTGACAATACCTGATTATCAGACAACGTTTACGCGGTCTCAGTTGTGTAATTGGTCCTTAGAGTTGAGTAACCAAGGATGTCTTCTTTGAGTACTCCATTCTTTAACACCAGACGTATATAGGTCTGGAAGTACTAGATCTAGTACAACTGATTATTAGAAATTGTAGCCAACCTTACGAAGGTAATTGTATGTCAATAAATGATCATCCACTCTCAATATCATGAGAGGAATATCTCATGTGTTCTTACTTAGAAAAATCTCTGGTCAGGGTCAATCGAATTAAGAGAGAAAGACTTTTCCGAGAGAATCCAATAAGAGTGAGAATCAAATAGATTATGTATAGGCCTGACAATACTATACCAAACATACGATCTCTAGAATACTAGTTATGTAGCACCCCAAAAATTTAGTAATTATAAAATTAGAAATAATTTGAAAATAATAATTTAATATTATTGAATAGTAAAAACGTACGTGCCATTATCGTACATACAAAAATAGATCGAAAAATTTCATAAAAATCATAATTCAATTCTAAATAATACTCCCTAATGACCCACAAAGAAAATCATGTAAAGAAAAATCCGATTGTCCGAGTTGATGTTGTGTTGCAAATGATTATCGTAATTAAGGAATAAGTTAGAAAATCATTATCAAATGTACTTAAGTGAGTCACAAAATAAAATAAAAGTATGCGTGGACTTCAAAAAATGGGTATTGACAACCCAATGAAAGAAATGGACCAAAAGATATCTTTTGGCCCACCAATAAATTCAATTAAGAAAATATCATGAAAATTCGTAACCCTAATGGGAAAAAAATAGAAAGGGCAATTAGGGCAAAATGAAAGATAATTAGACTTACATAGTAACCCAAATTCATGCCCAACCATATTATGGATTTGAGTTTCCTAATGGTTCTCCTACACAAATTGGGATGGAAATCCTCACAATAGGGTAGGGATTAACCAAAACTTGGAGCTCTCCTTTTTTAGACACATTAGGACTCCTAAACAACCCTAAACACTTAAATACTCATCATAAACCACCTGGGGATGAGTTACCAACTTGCTAGGGTCATGAGGAGTAGTGCTAGAACACCAGAGGAGGTGGAGATCGCCTCCAACTGGAGCCTTCTTCCCCATTCGTCGTTCTGCATCGACCTGCAGAAGACTCTTCTTAGGAGCTTTCACAAGTAGGCGTTCTCAGGCCAAATCTTAACAAACCCTATACCATGTTAAAGCTCTTCGTGTCTAGTTTCATATGTATATGTTTTCCCTAACTTCTATTGAGCATGCTTCGAGTACTAAGCATTTTCCAAGAGTCGTGCATGATTAGGGCTTTTAGTGTTCATGTCATGTTTCATGCATCCCAAGATCAAATTGAATCAACCCAAAGTATATTTCTCTTCTACTCAACGTCCTCTACAACTTTCATGTTCACAGTTTTGTCGGAAGAGCCCTAGATCTCGAGTTATAGGCCAATATGCATGAGTACACCGTTTTTTCCTGTTTTCGGGTTGAACCCTAACCGCGACTGATCCAGACGTTGCGATTTAGAACTCGGTATCGTGACGGATCGAACAGTCACATTTACCTGAAAAGCAACTGCCCAGACTATCGCATTTTAGTTTTGTTCTGACATGATCCGATAACATCAAACTGTGTGCCACATAAGTTTCAATGCATGTCAAAGACATGACCGCCTGTGGCGTCGCGATTTGACTATTTTCCCGCCCTTGGTTTTTGTGTCTATTTTGTATTAAGGAGTGTTGCATGAACGCACCGGCTATACCCATCGTGTTTTTATTTCAATTGTCTTGAACACATCCAACTGTCCCATCATGATTTGTGCGCAACGAGTAAACCGTCGCGATTTACACAACCGACTGTTTGCTCGTTTTTAACTGTCAACAGCCTTGGAAATAGCGACGACTGAATCCGTCGCGATTTCTATAGCCTACACGAGACCTATTTTTTTCAATGTAGAGTGTAAGGCTTGCATATTATGGTTATAGTAAATGTTGTATAGTCTGTCCATGGCTTAAAAACTATTCATCCATGTAAAAATCATAACCACATGAAAGTATATTCTAATTGTTCTTAATTCCAAGATCTTTCTAGCTTGAGATTGTTATGATCATCTTGATGTTCTTATTTGATATTCAATTGAAAGTTGATCTTGTTAAATTGCAGAAACCATGTTAATGAAATCTTGATAATATTGCTTTATAATATGTCGTCATGTTACTCATTTTCCGCTTGTTTTAGACCGGTGGATTGCGATATTGAGGCACGCTCTACACTACACTCTTGCACATATGGCAACTCTTTCTTGGGGGATTGGAACTCTTTGTTGGTCATTCTGTACTGGCAGACTAGGGAACTTTCATCTAAACCCTCCATAATTCTCCGTACTCCTCGTAGATTCCCTCATGAAGATAGAGTTGGTTGTACCATTGAAGTTTCCTAGAGATAGAATGTGCTTCCTCTCTCGTCTCTTTCTTGTGAGTGTGACTTTATAATTGTAGACTCAAGCCATTAATGTAAGAATTTAACTAAGTGTAAATCACGTCATTGTGCTGCCAAAATTCTCTCTCGACTATTGTTATCATGACATCATGTTCACATGACTTATCTTTCTTGCAATGATCATGAATGTGATATTGAAATGTATACTTCTTGAACTCTTGTTATTGGCCATGATTGACTGTGGGTATCTACATTTGAAAATAGTGAGATATGGATCAGGCACGGCGAGTGTCCAAGGACTCCAGTCTAGCCCCAACAACAAAGAGTTGTAAATATACTGTTAACCATGGGGTATAATGAATATTGGTGTTGCTCTCTGCGCTGGAAGTACTTGCGTGTTGAATGCTAGATATAATAACCACATGCATGTGTTTCGTATGCATTCTAATGTGGCATAGATCCTTAGTGCATATTAGTGTTTTTGTGCCTGATTACTGTTACATGTTACAAGTTATTGCTCATGCGTGCTTGCTTGCTTGCATGATATGGCTATCCTGTGTTCTTGCAACGATTGATATAACTGCGTGCTTATACATATTGCTCTACTGCTAGTTCTTTCTTGTTACATCAATCATTCTAGATCTTGTTCAATCTATCTTGTACACGTATCGTGTTTTAAATTGGATTTTTATCGTACATGCATATCTTGCTAATCGTGCATGCTTAGTTCTTAAAATGTTAATCACTTATATCTATTGTCCGCACATTGAGATTAAATCCTACTGGGCTAGTTTGCTCCTACCTACTTCCAAACATCTTAGGTGACAATGACGGGGATGAAGAAGTCAGGACATAGATGGGACTACATCTGAGTGAAGAGTGTGTTCCAACTACCGGTGTCTACTATTAGTTTACTTTGAGAGTTAGATGATGTAGTAGGTATAGGAAGTACAAACTCTTGTAATTTTCCCTTTTCTTGAGTCATTATCAGTTTGAAGTCAATGAAGTTGTAATTCGACATTATGAGTTAATGAATAAGAGTTGATTGTTTTGTTCCCCTTATGTTTGTGCACCTATGTTTTGTCTAGTCTCTAGTAGCGTCTATTCTAGTGCTCGTAGCTAAGACTTATTTTCCAACTGCTCACATCTCGGAATATCGATTTTTAACTCTAATATTTGCGCTGCGTAATTCTCGAGATGTGACAAGTTAGATGAGGGACTAAGGTACATGGTATGTCACACCCCTGATTAATAAGAAGCGGAAGAACTAATTGGGATGCAACAATCAAGCATGCATTCAGAAGCAATAGACAAGGGCTAATATGAGTAGGGCCCAAAATTTAATCATCTAAAATCTCTTCTTTAGTTCATCATAAGCAAATATGACAATCTCTGATGTCCAAATAAGAACAACCCTCTACAACTAATCCATCTACCTCTTAAAAGAAAAGTAGAATTACAACAATGACCACTATCTCATTAAGTAAATTATCATTGAATAAACAATCCCTGCTTACTAATCGATCTATCTCTCACAAGAAAGGGTAAAAATTTTACAATAATGATTACCCACTTCTTACTAACTACAATCTAGAATGAACTTCTAAAGGTACTCCATGCTCGGCACCCCAGCCCCATCCTTAGCTCAATCCTTTCCATCGCTATCTCAACAATGTTAGGTAACTTAATGAGCTAACGGCCCATAGGATTTATATCGCAATGCGCGAGAAATGATATAAGTAATATATTTTAACAAGCAGGATTTCTACAAGATGGAACGCAGTGCATCTAGGATAGTAAACATAAATCATAACGACAAGAGTAAGAGTCATAGTCATGGGTTGCATGGCGACTCATGTAATGGATTTCCAATAGGCAGTAACAAGGGATTCAAGAACAAATAATACAAATAATCAAGGTAATGACATTACTAGCAAGTTCGAATGGCTGATCAGAGTAGAATACTCATAGATTGCATGGAGGATCATGTAGTGACTTTAATAAGCAATGAACAAAGAGTTCAAAATGAGAATATATCACATAAGAAGAATTGGCCATATCACAAATAACATAGATTCACATAGTCAAACATATCATAACAAACGGCACTTTAAATCTTACACACATGCCGGTGTCATGGCACCACCACAAGTCCATACTCTCATGGTTAATAAGTACGTTGGGGTGCTCCTCCCAAAGACTAGACAAGACCCTTATTTGCACAGGCATTGATCATGGACTAAAGTCCAACATAGTGCCCATCACATAGAACTTATTATGGCCAACAAATTTCAAGTGTGAACATAAGTATATAAAGTTGGAGCCCATGGATTTCAAAGGTAATTCCAGAATAGCATGGTATGGATGTCAGGCATGCAATGGGCGGGTTTAAGGGTGTGCTTTCAGATCAGTCCTATAGTCATGAGTTTTTAGTTTCAGGGCAAGTAATATTTTTAAGATAGAATTCCAAAATCCATGATGAGGAAATCAATCCAGACAATTAAGAGCAATTAGAATAAGTTTTTCATGAATTTAAAGCTTTTAACATGTATTAGAAGTTTTAGGATACTGATAGACCATAAGAACAAACACTAAACCAGTAATACAGATCAAAGTAACAATTTCTAGATGACTTTCAAAATAGCATCAGGGATAGATGATGCCAATTTCAGGGATTAAACACTGAATGTGAATAGTCTTCAAAAAGGAAAACATACCAGACATCCGACAAGGGAGTTGTTGGAAACTCAGAGTAGAAGAACTCTAAGGTTGTAGTTTGGATCAAACTTTCTAGAGTGCTAAAATCAAGAGATGGCAAGGAATATCCTAATACTGTGATAAAAAAAAGAGACTTGATACTCTACATGACGAAAGTTGGGCAAAATAGGGGCAAATGAAAGCACACTTGAAAAGCTTTCAGATGAGTTATGCTACATTATGTTTATGCCCGAGATCACTTACCTTTGATAGCCTTCAATTCTCTAGTTTGTACATATTGAAGTAGAGGCAAGAGGAAGAAGGGCTCCAAAAACCCAAGCTTCATGATCTCTCCTCTTGCTTCATGAGGTTCCTCTCATGACCAACAACGTCTAGAAGTTTCTTCTGATGGCCAAAGAGGGAATGTATTCATAAGGTTTTTGTCCCAATAGAAATCATTTTTATTCAACCAAAGTTAGTACATGAGGACAATATTCAAAGATCTGTCGTACTAGAGTCATACTGCTGCACCCATACTTCCACCTATACCTAAAGTTGATTGTGTCTGGGAAAGACAGACCTATCGTACTTGGGCACTAGGTACCATACCCTCCAACAACCCCTAAAGTTGACTTCCACTACATATATAAAGTGGACTTTCATCAGTATCTAAAGTCGCCTTCAATTGGTGTTAAAATCAACCGATTACTGAATAAAGGGTCAGTAATCCTTCCAATTGGTTTTGTAATTGCACTGACTACTAAACAATCAGTACATAAGTCGACTTCTGACTTCCCATCAATACACAACTTGACTTCCACCATCACATAAGTCAACTTTTGACTTCCCATTAGTACACAAGTCGACTTTCAATTGGTGTTATAAGACACCGATTACTGAACCTTCTGATAGTGTTAATTCCCTACTAATACTGAACAAAGGGAGATAACCTTCTAATTAGCATTATATTTGCATCGATTATGAAATGTTCAATTGTTCCAATTAGTGTTACAATCATATCGATTATTGAATAAATATTCATTAATTATCTGATTGGTGTTATATTCACACTAATTACTAAACAAAGGTTCAATAATCAGCTGATTGGGTTATCAAGGAATCGATTACCAAACAAAGGTTAAGTAACTATCCTATTGTTGTTATAATTACACTGATTACTAAACAAGGGTCTAGTAATCTTTTGTTGATGTTATAATCAGATTCCCAAATATTTATCTATGTTAATGAGTTCTCTATTTATCAAATTTTTATAAAAAACTGGGTCACTACACTTCCATTGTTTAATTTAAATTATAATTTTCATCTTGTTCCATATCAAATTTCCACACTGATAATTTTCTGTTATTGGCTCTTTTATGTTAAAAATCCGATTTTGAACCCTCACTTAATTTTCCACCTATTTATTCTAGTTGTTTGATTTAAAATTGTAGGTTGTTACACCCTCCCCTACTTAAATAATTTGGTTCTCTAAATTCATATGATTTAATATACTATGACTACCAAGTGATTTTGAATATTTCTCTTGATTATGTCCCCCACTTAAGACTGTGCCACCAAGGAAAATAATATGAGTTAGCTAAGGCGTAGTGAGGGTACCATGTCCTCCTTCATTAACAGGATCTACCTCCACAAGGGCCTAAAATTGTCCTTATAGGAGGTTGGTTCTTCTTCATTGGGAAATTGGCCACCCGATGCTTTTAACCTCCACATTGCAGGCATCTGCCAAGTTTCTTTCAACATTTTCAACCTGGTGCCCTTCCCTTTTGTAGAATTCATAGACATCTTTCTGCTTTACTTCTCCTTTCACTTTCTTGTTGTTATGGTTTCTTTCCCCATTACGATTGGAATGAGCAGTTCGTTCTCTTTTCAATCCTTTCTTATGCTTGATCTTTTCAAGATGTTCTATAGTGTCCTATGAGGCCAGCCTCCCCAAGTAATAGGCCTCAACCCTTCTAAGAAATTCCCCTCTTAGGGCAATCCTTATCATGTGTCTTGACTACCACAACAAAAACAGTTGCCTTGAGCTCTCCACACTTCTCGAACCAATGACTTACTTTGTTGCAGTGCTCGCATTTTCCTTCGAGTGCTATAACTAATTGTTTCTTTTTATTCTTCTTGGACTTCTTTCTCCTTTGTAGTATGTTCAATGTTGTAGGGCCATTTTTTCCTAACTATGGGTTTGAAATTTCTCGAGATAGTGATTTGGTTCTTCATATCAAATTTTCCCCAATTCTTTATCATTTTTGAACTCTTTCCTTCCATTTGTAGTTGAACCTCTGTCCAATATACATTGCATATATAAAGATTTAATCCATAATATATAATAGTTTTTAAGATGACAAAATAAACAATTATCTACTTATAAACAAAACAATATTTCCCTCCTACATATCATATAACAGAATCCTTAAAGCATGCTCAGTCATACAATTATTCTCCTCAGAAATCCTAAGTATAACTTCGTTTGCCTAAAATATACGATGTTACTTCATCATATCCAAAGTTAGCTTCATCAAATACAAAGTAAAACATGAAGATCTTACTTCAACTGATGATGTTAGAATCATGATATACGAAGTTCACTTTGTCATGTCCGAAGTTCACTTCGTCATATCTGAAGTTTACTTCGTCATATTTGAAGTTAGCTTCGTCATATGCGAAGTAAAACACGAAGATCTTACTTCAATTGATCATGTTAGAATCATGATATACGAAGTTCACTTCGTCATGTCCGAAGTTCACTTTGTCATATCCAAAGATTCTTCGTCATATCCGAAGTTACCTTTATCATATGCAAAGTAAAACCCAAGATCTTACTTCGACTGATCATGTTGAATCGTGATATATGAAGTTCACATCATCGTTCACTTCGTCATATCCAAAGTTAGCTTCGTCATATCCGAAGTTTACTTCAACAAATATGGAGATCACTTCATCTTATCATTATATCCTTATCATACAAAATGAAAATATTCATTATACGATATTTTCTCATCATCAACATTTTGTATCATATTCATGACATTTTTTATTTAGTAAGCTCATGATCACACTCTTGAATTCACTACATTGTGAATTACGAATCTTTGGCACAAAGATAAATCAGCATGTATATCACTCTTATTTTTTATTATTACAAAAAACTCCTAGTATAAAAATCTTATGGCTCTATCCCATAAATCTGAAAATATCCTTATCCTGAAAGCTGAGTCAAAGTCTGCAAAAAAGGTATTCTGACATCTGCCACAAGAACATCCATATTGTGCCTCTGTCAGATCTAAACCCACAATCTCTACCAACTGCATATTCTATCTTTGTGCAGAACCTTTTTCCACAGAACATTATTTGTTTGGATAGCCGTCAACATTTGAAATATCTCACAAGTACCTATGATCATATCCGTAGCTAACATACAAGACACAGTCTAGTATATTTTGGAACTTATATATTTTAGGATAAAGATGAAATAGCATCAAAGACTGTCTAAACAATGTGAACATAAAAGATATGCACATCGCCCTTGGAAGAAGACATGCACGTCACCCTCAAAAGAAAACGTGCACGACTCTCTCTCTCTCTAATGGGTAGATTAAAATAGATCAAGCAACGAATCTCTCTCCAACGGATAGATTCAAATAGTTCGAGCAACGACTATAAAGATGAAGCTTATAAATGTAATGACAGTTGAAAGAACCACATACATGAGCGTGGGAGATTACAAGCCTTATATAAGAAAGCAAAAAGAGTGCAACAAGAATTACACACCAAGAGATGAAGAAAGTGCAAGGTGTTGCATCAAGTCTCTTCTCCTTAAACAATGCAAGTGTAGGTTCTCCTCTTAGACTCAGGAAGTCTTTTTTTTAGACTAGAATCTTTCTGTCTCATTCCTCAAGTCTGAAATCTTTCTAAAGATTAGTCCTCCATATAAGGAGCCTATTAAAAGGAAGTGCACCCCTTAGAAAGGGAAGACCTGTTGAGCAGGGTGTTTACTTCTCTGGAAGAGAGAAGGCCAATGTAGTCTTGGCGATTTTGTTCTCCTTTGTTAAGGAAGGCTAGTTGTAGCTAGCGGCTTATCTTTCCCCTTATGTAGAAGGGAAGACCGGGAAGTACCAAGGTGTTGTATCTTTGAAGAGATAGTGAAATCTAAATCTTGGCTTATGGATTGGACGTATGACTTCCATTAGAAGGAGGTCTGAACCATGATAAAATTCGTGTGTCTTTTATGGTTTGACTAACCTAACTAACGTGTGCTCTTAAGAAATAGTTATTAGCTTCCGCGACGAAAAAACACCTATTCCCCCCCCTCTATGTGAAAAGCACTATTGTCATCCATCCAACAAGTGGTATCAGAGCGGGTTCTGTCAAAGCAATCCACGATTTTGAGAGATCGCAGCTGAGTTTGGACTAGAAGGTCAATCAATCAATCATCCTCCTCTCTTTGATGGACAAGATTACAACTACTAGAAGACATGCATGGAATTCTTCATACAAGGTATAGATCTTGACCTTTGGTTAGTTATAGAAGATGGTGATAAAGATCCCAATACTGAAGATAACCTAATGGACTGTTGATGACAAGAAATTAATATCCGAAAATCATCGTGCAAAATGTATTATGTGCTGTGCATTTTCTAAAAAATTTTAATCATGTTTCAACTAGTAAAACTACTAATGAAATGTGGGACACTCTGAGAGTAGCTTATGAAGGAAGTGACAAAGTTAAAGAAACAAGATTGATATACTGATCACTAAATATGAACAATTCAAATGGAAGAAAATGACTCTATACACAAATGTACATTAGATTTACTGATATAATAAATGGATTGAATGCATTAGGTAAGAAACTTATTCAAGGAGAAACAGTCAGGAAAATATTAAGATCACTCACCATTATTGGACTCCTAAAGTAACTGCTATTGAAGAAGCCAATGATCTATCAACACTGCCTATGGAACAACGATAGCATCTTTAATGGCTCATGAAATAAACATGGAGGTTAAATTAAAGTTCAACTAAAAAAAATAACAAATACTTTGAAAGCACCACCACCCTTGTCTACCACCCTTGTCTAGCTGTGATAACACAAGTCATCAACATCTGAAGACACTGATGAAAAAGAAGCATTACTATCAAGAAAGTTACAGAGAATTCTCGCCAATAAGAAGAAATATCAACCCAGGAATGCTCAAGGCACATGATTGGAAATAGGAAACTATTCTCTTCAATCACATTTGATAAAGGGGAAGTAATCTTCAAAAATAATCAAATAGAAAATTAGTTGGTCAAGGAAATATTTCAACTAAATCAAAATTCTTGATTGAAGATGTACTATGTGTTGAAGGCCTGAAGTAGAATCTCTTAAGTATAAGCCAACTATGTGACAAGGGTCATCAGATACAATTTTAGAAGATAAATGTGTCATTGCCAAAGGAAGTCAGAAAATTTTTGAAGTAGTTAGACATAAAAATCTGTACATATTACACTTAGAAGATCTAAAAAGTGAAGACGTATGTTTATCAGCTAACAATTCAGAAGACCTTGATCTATGGCATTGAAGATTGGGACATGCTAGTATTTCAGTAATAAAGAAACTTCAAAAGTATGATCTTGTCAAAGGTCTTCCAAATGTAAAGACTAACAATTCAAGGATCTATTCTGCATGCATCAAAGGAAAACAAGTCAAGTCATCATTCTAGTAGAAAAACATAGTGACAACCACCAAGCCCTTGGAATTATTACACATGGATCTTATTGGACCTATGTGAACTACTAGTCTTGGTAGAAAATTGTACAGATACGTAGTAGTAGATGACTATTCAAGGTTTACATGGGTCTCCTTCCTACAGTCCAAAAGTGATACATTCTCTGCATTCTTAAAGCTCAGTAGACTTCTGGAAAAGGACCAAAAATTCAGCATTATAAGCATTACATCAGATCACGGTGGAAAATTTCAAAATAAAGAATTTGCTGGTCATTGTGAGGAATATGGAATACAACACAACTTCTCGGCTCCCAGAACACCACAAAAAAATGGAGTGGCAGAAAGAAAAAATTGAACACTACTTGACATGGCAAGGACCATGCTATCAGATTATTGTTTGCCAAAATATCTCTAGGCTGAAGTTGTCAACACTGCATGCTATATCATCAATCATGCCATGGTAAGACCCATACTCAAGAAGACTCCATACGAATTATTCAAAGGTAAAAAGCCCAGTTTATCTCATTTAAAACCTTTTAGTTGTAAATGTTATATCCTGAATAATGGAAAAGATAACCTAGATAAACTTGATGAACGTAGTAGTGAAGGTATATTTTTAGGATATGTATCTAAACCAAGAGCGTTTAGAGTTTTATAGAAAAACTCTAACCATAGAGCAAACTGTTCATGTAAGTTTTGATGAAACTAACCCCTCCACTAAGGAAGAAAAAGAACATGATAGAGATGCAGACAATTTAAGCAAGAAACTCGAAGGCACATCTCTGAATGATGAAGTGACAAAGCTAGATGATCTACAACAGACAAGGACAACTCTTGATGATCTACCTAAGGAATGAAAATTTCTCAAAGATCATCCTGAAGACAATATTCTAGGACGGCCAGATGACAAGGTAAGAACAAGAGGTATGTTAAAATCCTATGAACATAGGGCACTAGTTTCCCTAATAGAACCAAAATTAATAAATGAAGCTCTTAGTGATGCATCTTGGATTATGGCCATGCAGGAAGAACTAAACGAGTTCAACCGCAACCATGTCTGGATTTTGGTTCCCAAACCTCAGGATCATCCAGTTATTGGCACCAAATGGGTGTTCAGAAACAAATTGGATGACTCTAAAAATATTGTAAGGAACAAAGCCCAGCTTGTGGCTCAAGGTTATTCACAGGAAGAATGAATTGACTATGATGAAACTTATGCACCTGTAGCTAGACTTGAAGCTATTAGAATATTACTTGCTTTTGCTACTTCCCAAAATATGAAACTTTTTCAAATAGATGTCAAAAAGCATTTTTGAATGGTGTTATCAAAGAAGAAGTTTATGTAAATCAACCTCCTAGTTTTGAGAGTGTAGAATATCCTAATCATATTTTTAAATTAAGTAAGGCACTGTATGGCTTAAAACAAGCTCCACGAGTTTAGTATGAGAGACTAATCACCTTCCTTCAATCACATGATTTTGTAAGAGGCAAAATAGATAATACACTATTAACTAAAACTATAAGAAATAATATAATTATCACTTAAATATATATTGATGATATAATTTTTGGAGCTACTAATGAGGTCCTTTGCAAAGATTTTGAAACCATAATGCAAAGTGAATTTGAAATGAGCATGATGGGTGAACTTACCCACTTTCTTGGTCTTCAAGTAAGTCAGACTGAGGATGAAACTCATATTTGTATGGCCATCCTACTCTTTGTGTTATGCTTGACGCTTGTGCTCTATATCGTGCTATCTCTTGCTTGACAATACTTGACTCTCGCCCTCTTTTGTTAGTTTCTCTGCCTTTTAATACATTAATCATTTAAAGCATGCATGATCACGAGATTTAAGTCCTACTAGGCGTTGTCACTCACCCTGCATTATTGTTATGTGTTCTCACGTGAGACCGAGGATGATACTTACACTCATGAGGATGGAATGACCAAGAGTGAAGTCAAGAGTACCCTGGCGTCTTAGTGTTATTTAGAGTCTTAGTTAGTTTTTACTTTTAATCAATGTATTGGGCCCTATAGAAGGGCTCTGATAGTAGTGATTGTGATAGACATTTCAGGAATTATTAATGAAATGCATTTGCTTTAGTGTTTATTCTTTGACCAGTGGTTTGATGTCTATTATATGCTCTGTACCCGTTTACTTGCAACTGCCTCACGTTCCGATATTTCGCATCGGGGCGTGACACACCACCTCCACCTCCTCAGGCCTCACCACCCCCAGCTACTAAGTCAACTTACCTCCACCTACTGAGGACCAACCACCCCCTCCAAATAAACCTGCTCCATCCTCAGTTCCCTCTCCTCCTCCACCACCCTCCCAACCAAACCCCATTCCTTAGACCACTCTTGAGGTCAAACTTAAAGACTTGTCTTTGAAGTCCTCTGGGTCTTTAAGCCCCTCCTCTTCAAGATCATCCAAATCTAAGCGTCACAAGCCTGCACCAAATGAGCCTAATACCTACCATTGATTTACCACTTTCTTCATTCCCATGAATGAGACATTTACAGAGTATCTCAAATTGTAAAATATCATTTGGCTCTTGGACTTCCATCCCTGGACCTCAAAACCTAGCTCTTCCGCCTAGTGGATCTGAAACAATTTGATGGAAAACAACTGCAACATTTTTAGATACAACTGAGCATCTGATAGAGGACCAATGGCTTAAGCAACCCCAAATGATGCCAGAGATTTCTTCAGGTCCAATGATCATAAAATCAAAATGGGTCGCACTACACTCAGTTTGGAATGAATGGTTTGGCAAGAAGCTTACTTTGAGCACAATGATTATTCTAAATGGTGACAAGTCATATTACTAGGCTCCTCTCTTCAACAAACAAAGGCTGGATTTAAAAATCCTTTGCATTTCCCATCATCAGTATGATAGGCTTCTTCAATTCCATGCTCATCTTGATCCCTCTGCCCCTCACATTCCTCAGCCTGACCTCTATCCCTCTCTCATTGGTGCCATAACTGCTAGTCCTAAATCCACAAAAATTCTCACAATGGCCATAAGAACTCAATGCCAGAAACTAATCAAATATCAATTTCTCCCTCACTGTTTGAATGTCTCCTTCTTCTTGCCAAAAAATACTCCCTATACTCATACCATTCATCTCATTTTGGCTCAACTAGAAAGACTGTCTCTATATGAATGACACAACTCCTACTCTACTTGTCTACTGAGTACACCTCCTTGGAGGGTAAACATTGATGACTATTTTGCCCACAAGTATGCCACCTTGGCGGATATTCAACTCCCATTTGGACTGATAGATTTAATCTCTACTATAAAGCAAAACATAATGCCCAGAAAGAATACTACTTGTGGCTATGACCTCTACCTCTTTTCCTTCAGTCCAAATGCCAAGAATTAGTTCTTACCAGATTTCACCTCACATCTCCCACTACCACCACTATCCATACCCTTCACAAAAGGCATTTTGTATACTTTAAACACTCTCTAGGTCCAACTGCCACTATGGACTTCCCTCTCTTTGAAAGATGCTTGCGAATCAATGAACCTACCCTTCACAAATTCTCCTTCCTTACTATCAAGCTTTTCCTTCCACCCTGTACTTGCTGATGATGAGTTGTCACTCCTTTTTCATTGATATGACAAAAACGAGGAGAGAGAAACTGAGATGTAATGCAAACTCTGAATGTAAAGGGGGAGTTGAATTATAATGAAAGGGGAGAAAACTCAAGAAATTTCATGTCTCTTATGTGTAAAAATATTTGTTGTGTTGCATTTTTTTTATATATCAGTATTTTGTCATCAACAAAAAAGGGGAGATTGTTGAACCTGTCCAAAATATACATTGCATATTTAAAGATTTAATCCATAATATATAATAGTTTGAGATGACAAAATAAGCAATTATCTACTTATAAGAAAACATATTTCCCTCCTATATACCATATAACAGAATCCCTAAAGCATGCTCAGTCATACAATTATTCTCTCAGAAATCCTAAGTATAACTTCATTTACCTAAGAAACATATGAAGTTCACTTCATCATATACGAAGTTTACTTTGTCATATCCGAAGTAAGCTTCGTCATATATGAAGTAAAACACGAAGATCTTACTTCAACTGATCATGATAGAATCATGAATACGAAGTTCACTTCGTCATGTCGAAGTTCACTTCGTCATATCCGAAGTTTACTTTGTCATATTTGAAGTTAGCTTCATCATATGCGAAGTAAACATGAAGATCTTACTGCAACTGATCATGTTAGAATCATGATATACAAAGTTCACTTTGTCATGTCCGAAGTTCACTTTGTCATATCTGAAGTTTACTTCGTCATATCCGAAGTTAGCTTTGTCATATGCGTAAATACAAATATCTTACTTCGACTGATCATGTTGAAATCGCGATATATGATGTTCACTTCATCATTCACTTCATCGTATCCGAAGTCCTGCTTCGTCATATCCGAATTAGCTCATCATATCCAAAGTTAGTTTCATCATATCTGAAGTTTACTTCAACATATATGAAGATCACTTCATCTCATCATTATATCCTTATAGACAAATGAAAAATATTCAATTATATAATTTTTTCTGATCATTAACATTTTGTATCATATTCATGACATTCTTTATTTGTAAGCTCATGATCAAACTCCGGAATTCAACTACAATGTGAATTACGAATCTTTGGCACAACAAATGATAATCAGCATGTATATCACTCTTATTTTTTTTATTATTTAAAAAACCTTCCAGTATAAAAATCTTATGGCTTTGTCCCATAAATATAAAAATATCCTTATCCTGAAAGCTGAGTCAAAGTCTATGAAAAAGGTCTTCTAACATCTGCCACAGAACATCCATATTGTGCCTCTCTCAGATCTACACCCACGATCTCTACCTACTACATATTCTATCTATATGCACAACCTTTTTTCACAGAACATTAATTGTTTGGATGGCCGTCAACATTTGAAATATCTCACAAGTACCTATGATCATATCCGTAGCTAACATACGGGACACAGTCTAGTATATTGTGGAACTTGTATATTTCAGGATAAAGAAGAAAGCATCAAAGACTGTCTGAACAATGTGAACGTAAAAGACATGCATGTCGCCCTTGGAAGAAGACATGCACATTGCCCTCAGAAGAAAATGTGCATGACTCTCTCTCTCTCTCTCTCTCTCTCTCTAACGAGTAGATTAAAATAGATCAAGCAACGAATGTCACTTCAAGGGATAGATTCAAATAGTTCGAGCAATGGCTACAAAGATGAAGCCTATAAATGTAATGACAGTCGAAAGAACCACAGACATGAGCGTGGGAGATTACAAGCCTTATATAAGAAAGCAAAAGAGTGATACAAGAATATACACGCCAAGAGGTGAAGAAACTACAAGTGAGTTATGTCAAGTCACTTTTCCATAAACATTGCATGGGCACTGTGTTGAAGCCCTGCCCAAGCATGCAATAAAGTAGTTGTTCACATTCACCTTTTAAAGGTTCTCCTCTTAGACTCAGGAAGTCTTTTTTCAGACTAGAATCTTTCTGTCTCATTCCTCAAGTCTAAAATCGTTTTGAAGATTAGTCCTCCATATAAGGAGCCTATTAAAAGGAAGTGTACCCCTTAGAAAGGGAAGACCTGCTGAGCAGGGTCTTTATCTCTCTAGAAGAGAGAAGGCCAAGGTAGTCTTGGCATTTTTGTTCCCCTTTCTTAAGGTAAGGCTAGTTGTAGCTAGCGACTTATCTTTCCCCTTGTGTAGAAGGGAAGACCAGAAAGTACCGGGTGTTGTATAATTGAAGAGAGTGAAATCCTAAGCTTGGCTTAGGGATTGAACGTAGTACTTCCATTGGAAGGAAGGTCCGAACTAGGATATAATTTGTGTCTTTTATAGTTTGACTTACCTAACTAATGTTTGTTCTTAAAAATTGTTAATTAGCTTCCGCGACGAAAAAAACACCTATTCACTCCCCTCTAGGTGAAAAGTCCTGCTGTCATCCGATCCTACATTTCTATCTCCTTCAGTGGCTCCCAAGGCATCCTCTAGTAGTTGGGCAGCTTATTATAAGGCTTCGGTTAGTCTCTGGGCCGCCCTCTATCCGTCCACCAGGGGTGTAGGTACCCCACCATTTCACTTAATTAAGTTCCTTCAAATAAGTTATCACAATGGTTAGTCTTCTTTGCCCCTGGTAATGACTTGGACTTAAGGTACTTATTAAATGAAATTTTAGACTTTACCCGTGGCTCTACCCAATCTAGCTAAGTAGGGACATAATTTTTGACACAAGTTGAGAGTCCTAATAACCATCAACCTATCAATTTCTGATTGCCTAGGATTTAGAGAAAGCCCAGACTGTACCTAATCTCACGATGCCTAGGACATCTTTCCTACATTTAAAATGTCATACCAGCCTTGAGTTTTAGAGCCAAGTTTCCATCTTGGGATACAACCTATACCTTGTCATACCTAGGGTCATGCCACTTTCTAAGAGCTAGCAAGAAACCTAGATTAGTGCTAGACATCTGTAGTCTAGAAAACCCAGATCCTCATGACGTGATCCTATAACTTATGGTTAAAACTTAGGCTTTAATGACAACTAAATTGTCTAGATTTAGACATAACTAGGATCAAGGCTGAAACTCAGTTGAAGCTAATACCACCTCTAATATGCAGTGGAAGAACTAATCAGGAATGCGACGATCAAGTATGCATTCAGAAGCATAGAGAAGGGCTAATACGAGTATGGCCCAAAATTAATAATCCAAAATCTCTTCTTTAATTCATAAAACAAAAATGAAAATCATCTAATGTCCAAATAAAAGAACAACCCTCTACTACTAATCCATCTGCCTCTCAAAAGAAAAGTAGAATTACAATAATGACCACTCTGTCATTAACTAAACTATCATTGAAATTAAACAATCGCTGCTTACTAATCTATCTATCTCTTACAAGAAAGGGTGAAAATTTTACAACAATGATCACCCACTCCTTAACTAACTATAATCTGGAATGACCTTCTAAAGGTACTCCATGCTCGGTGCATAAGATCCATCCTTAAGTTATAGTCCTTTCAATCGCTATCTGAAATGTTAGGTAACTTAATGAGCTAAAGCCCAATAGGGTTTACATCTCATTTGCTAGCAATGATATACATATTTAACATTTTAACAAGTAGGATTTCTACAAGATGGAACAACAGTGCATGTAGGACAGTAAACAGAAATCATTTGACAAGAGTAAGAGCCATAGTCAATGGGTTGCATGGAGACTCATGTAATGGATTTCCAGCAGGCAGTAACAAGGGATTCAAGAATAAATACATAACAAATAATCAAGTAATGAATTACTAGCAAGTTCGAATGGCTGATCAGAGTAGAATATTCAATAGGTTGCATAGAGGGTCATGTAGTGACTTTAATAACCAATGAACAAGAGTTCGAAATGAGAATATATCACATGAACAAGAACTGGCCATATTAAAAAATAACACAAATTCACATAGTCAAACATATCATTATCAATACGAAGGCACTTTCAAATCTTGCACACATGTCAATGTCATGCCATGCACCATAAGTCCATACTCTCACTTTTAATAAGTACGTGGGGTGCTCCTCATCAGGACTAGACAGGGCCCTATTTGCACATGCATTCATCATGGACCGAAGTCCCACATAGTGTCGATCAAATAGATCATATTATGACAAACGGATTTCAAGTGTAAACATAAGTATATAAAGTCAAATTCTCATGGAATTCAAAGGTTATTCAAGAATAGTAGGGTACAATTTTAGGCATGCAATGGGCGGCTTAAGGGTGTGCTTTCAGTTCGGTTCCTATAAGTCATGAGTTTCAGTTTCCAGCAAGCATGATTTTTAAGATAGAATTCCAAGATCACATGATGAGGAAATCAATCTAGATAGTTAAGAGCAACTAGAATAAGTTTTTCATGAATTAAAGCTTTTAACATGAATTAGAAGTTTTTAGGATACTGACAGATAATAACGAAGTACTAAACCAGGCAATATAGATGTCACGCCCCGACGCGGAATACCAGAACGTGAGGCAGTTGCAAGTAAACGGGTACAGAGCAAGTACTAGACATCAAAACATTGCACAATGAATAATACTAAAGCAACTTCTTCTCATTAATAACTTTCCAAATGTCTAGTTACAACCACTAATATCAGAGCCATTCTATAGGGCCCAATTACATTGAAATAAAAGCAAATGACTAACTATGACTTTAACATATTGCTAGGACACTAGGGTACTCGTGACGTCACTCCTGGTCGTTCCCGTCCTCTTGAGTGTATAGTTCATCCTCGGACTCACCTGAGACACAACGACAAATAACGCAGGGTAAGCGATAACACCCAGTAGGACAAATCTCAATTGTCAAGCAGGCTTTAAATAAAATGAATTAAAGGCAGAGTAACTAATGACAGAGCGAGAGAGTCAGTAAAAGATAGCAGGATAGCATGTGAATGAAATAGCACAACTTTCCAAATATAGCACGAGAGTTGAGTATAGCACAAATAGAAAGATGGCCATAGCACAAATAGCACAAAGTATAGCAATAGCACAATGAGTATAGTATAGCACTTTTGTCAATAGACAATGATAGAACATAGCACTTTTTGATTGTCATTTAGATAGTCGAGATAGATAGCACTCGAGTGTAATGCCAAACACTCTGATCATTTAACTCCCATGGGCACTAGCACTTTCGGGCGCACATCCCAGGACCAGATCGGGCCCTTTATATATTGTCAGCATTGGTTATATTGTTTATCTTTAGACAATCAGTCAATAGCCAATATAGAGTACCAAGAAATAGATGAGAGCACTAGATGAATAGACGAGATGCAGAGTGAACGTTAATAGATGAGTGAGTATAGTATAGATGAGAGCTAGTGGTCATTGCACGTAACACGTCGAGTAAACAGACGATAGTACAGTTGCACAACACGCGCACGTGGTGTTGGCAGTCTGGTGGAACTCACTAACCTTCCATTGGCCATGTTAGCACAGGTCCAGAGGTCCTGCATGATTCAAGATAAGAGCAAACTTCTAATAGCTGTTTGGATCATGTTGATCCCTAAAGGGTATCATAGGTGTTAGGGTACAACCAGCTCGTCGGCCATGTGGGAATCCATGGACAGAGGAGACTTACGGAGGCCTTGAACAAAGACTCACTAGTCCGCAGAAGGAATATCCGAGGAGAGTTCGTCCAAGTCAAGAGAGAGTGTAAATATAGAACAAGTGCTCGACGTTCTAGAGGAGTTCTAGAACAGTGGAGCGTCGGTATCGGTGTTCCAAAACATCACGAGAATACGTACACACGTATATTTAAGAATGAGGCAATTAATGACATAAATACCAGATGATTTATGTAACATGTTCATGCCAATTAAGCCATATTTGGATGGTTCAAAGTGTGTGTAACTGTCATGAAATTGTAGATAGAAAAGATCATGTGCATGTATTTTAATCACACATAAATGTTTAATTTATAACAAGTGTAATCTTCTATGTGTATGATTGTTAAGCAAGAGTACAAGCATTGTGGAGAGTCAGAACATCAAAATTTGGGGTTTTTATGCAAAAAGGCCAGAATGCGACGCACCCTGTAAGGGTCGCGATGGGGTTCGGGTAGATCGCGACGGGGTCTTGTACAGGTCGCGACGGGCTTGACGTTTCGGGCAAGCAGGTCGCGACTGGTCATGTGAGGGTCGCGACGGGCTCAACAGACCGGGTAGCTTGATCGCGACGACCGGCTCTGTCATGATCAGATCACGACGGTATGCTCTATCGCGACGCCACTGTGAACGCGGCCTATCTGGCCGTCACGTTCACAGGGTCTGTGCCCGAGTCCGACAGGGAACATGCATTACATGGGATTGCGGGCCAGAACTTACCTTATTTGACACATGGTGATTCCAAAAATCATAACTAATTGTACAAGTGATGAAAAATATGAAATCAATTGCGAATTGTTCTAGACATGCATGGGTACCTAGAGTAAATAGGAATTGGAAAACTAACAGGGTTTCGACATACTTTTGTCATGGTATTCATGAAGTACTTAGAACAGTACACAATGAGATCAACGAATAATTTGCATGATAGGATGGATGGAAATTAGGGCTTTCAAGGGTAAAAGAAGCCTAACATTCATTAGTTCTTACAGTAAAAATCTCATGGCATGAGGACGAGTATGCATGAAGATATGAATTTGAAAAGATGGTTCGGGGTCATGAAGTTCACAGAACTTTGAAAATAAGAACAAAAGATTTGCTCGATGGAAAAATATGAAACCAAAGGGCTTTTGATCTTGATGGATGAAACATCCTACAGAAAATTGTCATGGTTTATGCTCGTGAGAATGCCTACCTTTGACTCGTTTTGTCTTCTAGGGTTAAGAACTTGAAGAGCTCGGGGAAGAACTTGAGGGATCCTTCTTCTCCACGAATTCTTTCCTTTGGCTCCTTCCCATGTCCAGCAACCCCTTGGCATGATCTAGGGCCGGCCATGAAGGTTTTAGAGGAGTATTTAAACATCTCCCCATTCTATTTCCTTTTATGACTCTAATTCCTATTTATTCTGAATTTTCTATTTCCCTCTCCCCTTTTTAGGCATGAGATCTCCTAATTGGGTTAGGATGGGAGCTAATTTCATGGCCAACCCATTAGGGTAGGTTTAGGAATCCCAATCCAACTCAAATTGCTATTTTAATGCATTAAATGCCTCTTTTATAATTAAGTATTATTTTAGTTACGAATTTAGGATATTTTTTCCATTATTCCCCTTTTAAAAATTCCTATTTTGGCCCACAAAATTCTATTGCATCAATTTAATAAAGCCCATCACTTCTTTTCTTTTAATGGGGTTTAGTAAATTCTCTTTCCATTAATTTCCTATTTAATTTATTTTCTTTTATTTGCTTTTCTAATAAATCAAAATTTTAATATTATGTAAATTTTTAATTTTTTAAAAAATTCAGGTTGCTACATCTCCCCCTCTTAAAAAGAATTTGGTCCCCAAATTCATATGATCATAGGGAGGAAATGTCTTACTTAAAAGATCGGGGTAGTTCCGTCTGATGATTCCTTCTGGTTCCCATGTGGCTCTTCCACTCCGCAGTTATTCCATAAGATCTTAACCACGTGGATGGGATGGTTCCTGAGCTATTGTACCTTCTGTTCCAGTATCTTGACTGGCTTCTCTTCGTATGTCACATCCTTGTTCAGCACCAACTTCTCGTGGCGAATGATGTGTGTAGGGTCATAGACATATTTCCTGAGCATGGCGATATGGAACACATTGTGTACACATGCCAGATCCGGTGGCAATGCAATCGATATGCAACCTCACCAATCCTTTCAAGTACTTCAAAAGGACCAAAGAATCTAGGACGGAGCTTTCCTTTCACTCCGAATCTTTGGATGCCACGTGTAGGTGACACCTTTAAGAACACATGATCACCGACTTGGAATTCTAAGTCTCGCCTTCTTTTGTTGGCATAGCTCTTTTGTCTAGACTGAGCAGTCTTAAGTCGATCTCTAATCACTTGTATGTCCTTTGTGGTACGTTGCACCATGTCTGAGCCTAGCCATTGTTGTTCTCCAACCTCATTCCAGCATGCAGGAGATCTACAATTCCTTCGATAGAGTGCTTCAAACGGTGCCATCTGGATGCTCGCCTGGTAACTGTTGTTATAGGCGAACTCAATAAGAGATAGGTGTTCATTCCAATATCCTTGAAAATCTATAGTGCAAACTCTCAACATGTCTTCCACTATTTGGTTGGTTCTTTCAGTTTGCCCATCAGTTTGTGGATGGAATGCGGTACTAAAGTTGAGTTTAGTACCCAGTGCACCTTGCAGTGCTTTCCAAAAATGAGATGTGAATCTCGGATCTCGATCCGAGACTATGGATGATGGAACTCCGTGCAGTCTCACTATCTCCTTGACATATAGGGCAGCTAGTGAGACTGCACGGCGTGTTCAGCTACTTCTCTCTTCATGTTCGGCCACCAAAATGTTCTTTTCATGTGTTGATACATTTTGGTACCTCCTGGGTGAATAGTGTACTTCGTCTTGTGAGCTTCATCCATTAGTCTTCTCTTCAGTTCTTCATCGTCGGGAACGCATGTCCTTCCTTGAAAGACAAGCCTTCCATCTTCTGTCATAGCAAAGTCCGGTCTTTCGGCTAGAGTTTTCTTGACGCGAACTAAGAATGAATCATCATCTTGTTGAGCTTTGATCTCCTCTAGCAGATCAGATTGAATCTTGATATTGGCAACAAAGACTCGATCATCCCTATGTTCAATATTTAAGTCTAACCTTGCGAATTGTTCTAGTAGTTGCATCTCGCCAAGGACTAGACTTGAAACAGATGCCATCGGCTTTCTACTAAGAGCATTAGCCACAACATTTCCCTTGCCTAGATGGTATTGGATGTTGAAGTCGAAATCTTGTAGGTATTCTAACCATCTTCTCTGTCTCATGTTGAGTTCCTTCTGGGAGAATAAGCACTTCAAACTTTTATGGTCTGAGTAGATAGTAAATTTCTCTCTGTACAAGTAGTGTCTCTAGATCTTCAAGGAGAAGACCACGGCCACCAACTCTAGGTCATGCACAGAGTAGTTGACTTCATGTGTCTTCAGTTGTCTTGAAGAATAGGCGATGACTTTCTCCTTTTGCATCAATACACACCCTAGCCCAATTCCTGAGGCATCGGTGTAGACAGAGAACCCTTCTCCCTCTATTGGCAGAGCGAGAATAGGTGTTGAGGTAAGGCGATGTAGCAACCTGAATTTTTGAGAAAAATAAAAATTTAAATAATAAATAAAAAACTCAGCTAAGGGATATTCAATGAAAAGAGCATTAAATAAAACCCATTAAATGGAAAAGAGTAATGGGCTTTGCTAATGGATCCTCTAGAACTTATTGGGTCAAAATATGAATTTACAAATAGTAAATAAAAAGAAAATACCCTAAATTCGGAGTCTTATGTTGATAAGAGAAGACGGGATCTGGAATTTCAAATAGGAGATCATGTGCTATTGAAGGTATCTCCTACCCGTGGTATTCAAAGATTCGGAGTGAAAGGAAAACTTAGTCCAAGATTCATTGGTCCTTTCAATTTACTTGAAAGGATTGGTGAAGTTGCTTACAGGCTGGCCTTGCCGCCAAATTTGGCGAGTGTGCATAATGTCTTCCATGTCTCCATGCTTAGAAAGTATGTGTACGATCCTACACATGCCATTTGCCATGATGATCTGTGTTAAACAAGGACATGACGTATGAAAGAAGCCGATAAAGATATTGGACTGGAAGGTGCAACAACTCCGGATCCGTTCTATCCATGTGGTAAAAGTCCTCTGGAATAATCATGGAGTGGAAGAAGCCATGTGGGAACCGGGAGGAACTATCAAACGAAACTATCCTGATCTATTCGGTAAGCCATTCTCTCCTGTAAGGTCATAGATTTGGGGACCAAATTCTTTAAGAGGGGGAGGATGTAGCAACCTGAATTTTTGAGAAAAATAAAAATTTAATAATAATTTAGACTCAGCTAAAGGATATTCAATGAAATGAGCATTAAATAAAACTCATTAAATGGAAAAGAGTAATGGGCTTTCTTAATGGATCCTCTAGAACTTATTGGGTCAAAATATGAATTTATAAATAGTAAATAAAAAGAAAATACCCTAAATTCGGAGTCTTAATATCTCCTAAATAGAAAAGGATTCTTTAGCATTAAAAGAGACAATAAGAGTTGGAATTAGATTCCTAAGCCTACCCCTTATGATTTAGCACGAATTTAGATCCCATCCTAACCTAATAGAGGTTGGGAAGCAAGAACGGAAGGTTGGAGTTAGGAAATCTCGTAATTAAAGAGCAATTAGAATAGAAGTAGGAATAGGAACTCATACATGCATAAATACATCTCTTAAACCCTCTTGGCTGACCCTAGCTCGTTTCCAAAGGTTGTTGGACATGGAGAAGAGGCCAAGGAGGAGAGGATCTCGTGGGGAGAAGGAGTTCTTGGAGCTTCTTCCTCGTTCTTGGAGATTTAACCCTAGAAGATAAATCAGGTCAAAGGTAGGCATTCTCACAAGCAAAACTAAATCAAATCCCTCTATAGGTAGTTCCAATCACCAGGAACAAAAGCCCTCTTGTTTCATAATTTTCATCGAGCCAATCTTTTGTTCTTGATTTTAGAAGTTCCGCAAACATGATAACTCCGAGTCATCATGTTTGAATCATATCTCCATGTACACTTTATCCCATGCTACGAAATTTTTACTGTAGACACTTCATGTTGTTAGGGATCGTTTTCCCCTGAAAGCCCTAATTTTTGTGGAGCATGTTGCTCGAATTAAATCAATCTTGCTCTCTGTATCATGTTATGTGTTACTCATTATTGTTCATTCTCAAACCATGTTCAAACCATGCTCTCTCTCTAATTCCTATTTACTGGAAGTACTCTCGCATGTCTAGTTTCATTTGTCACTAGTTTAATGATTTTTCATCGTGTATACAATTAGTTATGATTTTCTGAACGACCCTGTATCAAAATCTGATATTTTTGGACCATAATCCAAGACAGAGCAGAACTTTGTCAGACTCAGGCCATGGACCTGAGAACGGACGGGCCGATAGGTCGCGTTCTCAGGCCCGTCGCGACGCTTTCCTTGTCACATTCTGAAGCGACAGTCCCTACGTCGCATTCTGGCCTTCTGTCCTGGCAGCCCTGTCGCGACCCTTTTCAGGCCCTGTCGCGATCTGCCCTGACCCTGTCGCGACCCTTACTGGCCTACGTTGCGTTCATAGGATTTTTATGAAAACCCATAAAATTTATTGCTTTCACTTTCTACAAAATTCTTACGCCTTTTTAACAGTCATGCACGTAGTTAAAACACCTGTTTTAAAATGGAGCTATATTGAATGCTTTAAAATACATATTCACGACTTCTTTTCTATCTATGATTTCTCTTACACATGCACACACATGAACCATCCATATATGGCTGAAATCTGGGATAAAATATCTCATAATGTATCTGGTAATTTATTGTATAAAGTATATTAATTGCCCTATTTTAAAGGACTTGTATTCGTTTCTAGCGTTGTTTATATACCGATATCGACGCTCCACTGTTCTAGAATCCTCTAGAACGTCGAGCACCTGTTTTGTATACACACCTTTACTTGGCTTATGGTGAACTGTCTGTCGGATATTCCTTTCACCGGACTAGTGAACCCTTGCACAAGGCCTCCGTAAGTCTCCTCTGATCATGGATTCCCACATGGTCGACGAGCTGGTTGTACCCTAACACCCATTACACCTTTAGGGATCGATATGATCCAAACGGCTATTAGAAGTTCGCTCTACCTTGAATCACGTTGGACCTATGGACTTGTG
Source organism: Colocasia esculenta (assembly GCA_014218235.1). Taxonomy (NCBI): domain Eukaryota; kingdom Viridiplantae; phylum Streptophyta; class Magnoliopsida; order Alismatales; family Araceae; genus Colocasia; species Colocasia esculenta. Next base: position 36,150 of record JACBKR010005100.1, read on the forward strand.
CATAACATGGCCAGCGGGAATATCGTGAATTCCACCTGACTGCCAATACGACGTGCGCGTGTGTGCAACTGTACTATCGCCTGTTTACTCGTTGTTTTACGTGATGTACCCTTAGCTCTCATCTATACTCTACTCTCTCGTCTATTCACGTTCTCTCTACTATCTCATCTATTCATCTAGTGCTCTTAACTATTCTTGGTACTCTATATTGGCCATTGACTGATTGTCTAAAGATACAATATCACCAATGCCTGGCAATATATAAAGGGCTCTATCTGGTCCTGGGATGTGCGCCCGAAAGTGCTAGTACCCATGGGAGTTAAATGATTAGAGTGTTTGGCATTACACTCAAGTGCTATCTATCTCGACTATCTATATGACAATCAAAACACAAAACGTGCTATACACTCTCGATGTCTAGAATGACAAACAAGTGCCATACTCGTCGTGCTATTATTATACCTGTGCTAGTTGTGCTATGGCCATCCTGCTATTCGTGCTATACTCGATACTTGTGCTATTTTTGGAAACTATACTCGATCTCGTGCCATTGTGCTATCCTGTTACCTGTTGTGCTATCTCTTGTAATATTTTGACTCTCTTGTACCTGCTATCTTTAGATACTCTGCCATTAAATGCGTTAATTATTTAAAGCCTGCTTGAGCCTAAGATTTAAGTCCTACTGGCGTTATCGCTCACCCTACGTTATTTGATGTTGTGTTCTCAGGTGAGACTGAGGATGACACATACACTCACGAGGAAGGGAATGACAAAGAGTGAAGCCAGGAGTACCCTCGAGTCATTATGTTATCTTAGAGTTGTAGTTAGTTATTTCCTTTTATTGCAATGTAACTGGGCCCTATAGAATGGCTCTGATATTAGTGTTGTAACTAGACATTTGAAAAGTTATTTATGAGAAAGATTTGCTTTAGTATTATTCATGTGAAATGGTTTGATGTCTAATATTCGCTCTATACCTTTTTCTTGCAACTTCCATCGTGCTCTGATATTCCGCGTCGGGGCGTGACAGGCAATCATTAGAGTTTGGAAACTTTTCTCACACTCTTTACTCCAGGAGTAGGGATTCTCTTTTCGTGTCAGACGCGTGAGAGGAACGGCGATCTTTGAGAAGTCCTTGATGAACCGCCTGTAGTAGCCAGTCAGTCCTAGGAAACTTCTGATTCTGTGACATTGGTTGGTCTCTCCCAATTGAGTACAACTTCGACTTTGAAGGGATCAATGGAGATGCCATCCTTTGAGATGACATGGCCCAAGAAGGACACTTCTTCGAGCCAAAATTCACACTTGCTAAGCTTTGAGTACAATTTGTTGTCTTGCAAGACTTGCAGTGCAATCTTCAAGTGTTCTTCATGCTCTTCTTTGGTCTTTGAATATATGAGGATATCGTCGATGAAGACGACCACGAACTTGTCAAGGTATGGCCGATATATGCTGTTCATGAGTTGCATAAAGGATGCAAGAGCATTGGTTAGACCAAAAGACGTAACGACGAATTCATAGTGTCTATACCTACTCCTGAAAGCTGTTTTGAAGATATCATCATCCTTGATCCTCATTTGATGGTAGCCAGATCGAAGATTGATCTTGGAGAAATACTGAGCTCCAGATATTGGTCGAAAAGTTCATCGACCCTGGGCAGTGGGTATTTGTTCTTGATGGTGAGCTGATTGAGCTGACGATGGTCGATGCATAGCCTCATCGATCCATCTTTCTTCTTGACGAATAGCACAGGTGCTCCCCATGGGGAAGTACTCGGTCTGATGAACCCCTTCTCTAATAGCTCCATCAGCTGCGCCTTTAATTCTTTGAGCTCGGCAGGTAACATCCGGTACGGTTGACGCGATACCAGGGCAGCTCCAGAGATCAACTCTATGGCGAAGTTGACATCACGTTCCGGGGAATCCCTGGCAGATCTTCAGGAAACACGTCGGGGTAATCCTGGACTATGTGGATGTCTTCTATCTTAGAACCCTTTTTTTCAACAACTACAGCTGCTAGGAAAATAATACATCCTTTCCTTATCATGTTATGGGCATTTATGGCAGAAATTAGAGACATCCGTCTCTTATGTCTAATCCCAGAGAATGCCAATTTAGGGAAGTCACTAAAGGTAACCTTCTCTCTTACAGTCAACACTTGCCCCATAAGTGGACAACCAGTCGGCTCCCAAAATTACATCATAGCCTTCCATGGGCATACACACTAGGGGCCTTTAAGTTATGGTCTCCGATCATTACATCGACAGAGAGAAAGTATTGCTTAATTTCTCCTTCTCTCCTAGTGGCATTGTGACTGAGAACTCACAACCCAGATATATAGGTTTTGCAGTTAGGTTATCAGAAATTGTTGAGATATAAATGAATGAGTTGCTCCAGTATCAAATAAGACAAATGTTGATAAGGAGAAAACTTGTAGAGTACCTTCTACCATGCCACCATCCGTAGCGGGTTCCTCATCATGCAGGGCTTGCAGTCGGCCCTGTTTCTTAGGTGCATTAGGGCGCCTTCCATTCTCTTTCAGTAGCGGGCACTCGAAGATGCGGTGCTCGCGACTCCGCAGCCAGACATGCACCGACTTCCTCTAGCATTCGTCAGCAGTGTGACCTGGCTTGTCACAATGCTTGCAGTTGCTCTGGCTGGAGTGTTGTGTACGAAGACCTTCAGTTTCTTTCTTGGCTGGATCCCTCCGTGATGTTGAAGGATGCTTCTTGCCATTAGTAGGCTTAGAAGATGACTGACCTGAGGTCATTTCCTTTTTCACGAACTTCCCTTTGATACGGTCAGTGAAGTCCGTAGCATCTTCTAGCAGCTGAGCCTTCTCACCATCTCGACATAGTCTAGATGTCAAGAGGTGCCAGTTGGGTAATATATTGAGGCTTAAGGCCATTGAGAAAGCGCTTAGCCTTCATCCTCTCAGTGTTAACTAGGTGTTCAGCATATCGTGCCAGTCTGGAAAGCTAAGCTTCATACTCGGCCATAGTTGAGCTACGCTGTTTCAGAGCAGCGAATTCTGCAGTCTCCTTCTTGGACACGCTCCGAGAAGTATTTGGAATTAAAAGCTTCCTTGAACTCGGTCCAGGTGAACTGACCATTAGCTCTGGTCACTTCAACAGACTCCCACAAGCGCGGGCATCCTTTTCAAGTTGGAACGTGGCTAGTAGCAGCTTACCCCCGCTACACATTGCATGACGCGGAAAATTCTTTCTGTCTCTTTGAGCCAGTGCTCAGCTTCATCCGGATCTATGGATCCACTGAACCTAGGTGGGTTCAGACTCCTGAAGTTGCGATGCAGGTCGCCTGCACCACGATTGCCACCTCCCTGAGTAGCTTGCACAATCGCGCGTGTCAGTTCTTGGATAGTCTGTTGCATGCCCCTCATTTGAGCACGTTCAGCAGTCATCTTTGTTGCTTAGTTCCTACAAAATGACTTATTGTCATGATATTGATGTGAAATTTAATTTGTGCACGTGTGAGTTCATTTTAGCTAGTTATCCTTGTTGGGTTCATATTCTGGAAACTAAGTGAATTCACACTCTAAGTGATAAATGAAAGTCAAACAATGTTTTTAATGATGAATGAGTTGAATTGAGGTTTCATACATGTCAATTAACATGATACAATATTTGGTTATCTATGTCTTCATTATACCTAACAATACATGTTTTATCATGTAGGTACAAATGCATATAACCAAGCCTTCTCAAATTATGAGAAAATGATCACAATCACAGTGTATACATGTACCTGTCGACAGACCCCAAGGCATATGTCGACAGATGCCACAGTTGTGATCAGACAGAACAGTGCTGAGAGCACCTGTCGACAGATGCTCAGAGACCTATCGACAGATGTCACAGACAGAAATGCCATAGTTCTGTGTTTTGGCAAAACTGACTCTGCCTGTCGACAGATGGATATCGCCTGTCGACAGATGCCACAGACCAGAGCAACCTGAAGTTTGTCTATTGCAAATCTGTTGCAATCTGTCGACAGACACTCAGCACCTGTTGACAGACGCAGAGGATCTTCAAATACGGAAACCTTCCTTCATATCCAAGATTGTGTTTTCAAGTCCTACGACTCTCCACATGAAAACACAACTATATAAGCATCCTTTTGGAGAGAATCTCACATAGAAGCAGCCACAACCAAAAACCCTAAAGCCAAGTCCAAGAGAAGGAGTTGCTGCTGCTCTGCTTCAAGTCTGCAGTGCAGAGACCGAAAGATCTGTTGATCCTGCAGTACTGAAGATAGATCGTCGTGGATTCAACCTTCTCCATCAATCCAAAGCAGTCAAGTCGAAGTTTGAACTCCATCCAGGCGTTCTCAGAAGAGTTCCACATCAGGATTTACTCCTACACTCTGAACTCTTCCTGTTTCATAATTCTCATCAACCGTGTGTGTGTTTGTGTGATTCAAGCGTCTCTTGTGCTTGAGATCACGTGTGTGTGTTGTTCTGATCGTGGGTGCACATCAGAAAACACGTGTGTGTGTGAGTTGTAGTCACCGAACTCGCTCATAAGCAGTTTACTCTGTGTGTGTGTGTGCCGTGGACGTAGGATACACTGTTGTGTACTCCGAACCACGTAAATCTGCGTGTCTCGTGGTTTGATCGTTTCTACGATAGATGTTTGATAGACACGTTGCATATTCACACGCTAGATAGGTTTCTACATCATCTACACATAGTTTAGATCTTGATACTGTCTCATAATCTGTGCTTTAAGAAAAAGAACGGTAATAGTTTTTAAGAGACAGTAATCTATTCAACCCCCCTTCTAGATTACCATATTGGGAATTCCGCAACCCTTCAATTGGTATCAGAGCCGTGGTTTCTCCGATTTATTGCTTTATCTATTTGATCTTACGATCAGGAGATTCACGGTCAAATGGAATCTACCAAGGGGTATATGGCCGAGGGACACTCTGTGACCAGGCCACCCTTCTTTGATGGCACTGACTATCCATATTGGAAAAACCGCATGCAGGTGTTTCTACGAGCACAAAACTATGAATTGTGGAAGATAGTCAGAACAGGACCATATGGATTGCCTCAAGACGAAGATACATGGACCAAGGACCAGATTGCAAAAGGGACACTCAACTGGAGCGCCCTCAACATGATGCAGTGCGCAGTCCACCCAAAGGAGTACTCGAGAGTCTCCACATGCACCTCAGCTAAGGAGATGTGGGACAAGCTCGAGTTGATATATGAAGGTACGTCTGAGGTGAGAGAATCCAAGGTAAGCATGTTAGTCTCAGAATATGAAATGTTTAAGATGAACCGTGATGAGACAATTTCTGACATGTTTGCTAGATTCATGGTACTTATAAATGGATTGAAAGGTCTTAAGAAGGAATACTCAGAAAGTGATTTGGTGAGGAAGATACTTCGGTCTCTTCCATCCTCTTGGAACACCAAAGTCACTGTCATCGAGGATTCCAAGAATCTTTCAACAATGAAAGTGGATGAATTGATTGGATCTCTCATGACTTATGAACTAAATGTAAAAAGAAAAGAAACTGAAGAGAATCCAAGGAAGTCAATTGCCTTGAAGGCTTCCAACAGAGTATCTTCAGATTCCAAAAAGAGTGCCCAAAGGAAGGTTCTGAGTCTGAAACCTCTACTGATAGTGAGAATGACGAAATGGCCATGCTCACTAGACAGTTCAAGAAGTTCCTAAAATTCAAGAGAAGAGGTTCAGGAAACTCCAAACCTTTCCAAAAAGGCACCAACAGGTTTGACTCGTCCAATAAAAATCTGATGTTGTGTGCTATGAGTGCAAGAAGCAGGGACACATGAGAGGAGAGTGCCCTGAGCTCAAGAAGAAACTGAAAAAGGACAAGCTCGTCTTCAAGAAAGCCAAAGCAATGCTGGCTACATGGAGTGATGAAGACGATGACGATGAAAGTCAAGCTGCCTCAGGAGATGACGAGATTCACTGTCTCATGGCAAGGAGTGATGACTCCTCTGAGGTAAACTCTTCCTTTGAATCATTCTCTACTACTGAATGGGAAGAAGCTTACACTGTCCTTTTTGAAAAATTCTGTCAATTGAAATCAGAAAATAAAGCACTCAAGAAGAAAGTTATTTCCCTTGTTCATGAAATCGACAATAATGATGAAATTGAATCTCTGAATAAGGTAATTGACATGATGAAATAGATGAACAAACACACAGTGAAGAGATGGATAGCATGAAAATTAAGCTTCAAGAAGTTCAAAAAGAGAAAGATGATCTAATGAACTCTCTTGAAACTCTAAACAGTGAGCATGCTATCTCAAAGAAAAATTGGAAAAAGCTGACAAGGAGTTAGAAGGCAAATCAAAGGATCTATCTAGTTTTGTAAAGAGCAAACAAAATTTAGATGCAATCTTAGGATCCAATGTGTTCGTTGCTAGACATGGGATTGGGTTTCAAAATCCCAAGCCAAAGGAAACAGGAAAAAATCTGCTGACTGATTTCACTGATCCTATCCCAAGTTCTAGCAATCAAAATCCCCCAAGGAAAAGGAAAAATCAAACAAAGGGCAAAAACCAGGAACCTAAGGCTACCAAATTTGTTCCAACTAAGCTTAAGGAGTTTGCTACAAACCCCAAACAGGGATGTCCCAAGGCAAAACAGCAAGTTCCTAAGGCTAAGTTCACTAGGCAACAAAAGGGTAAGATGCCTATGCATGCAACTAAGAATCCAAAATCCACTGTTGTTCATAAGCCATCATCATGTAAGATCTGTAAAAGATTGGGCACAATGAAAAACAATGCTGGAACAATCCACTAAAACAGAAACTTAAACAAATCTGGATTCCAAAGCATTTACTGTTTGGCATGAATGATAAACGGCACCCAAAGTAATTTGGGTACCAAAACCTCTTGTCTGATCCACATGTGCAGGAATGCCTAGCAGCTCACAATCAAAACAAATGGTACCTGGATAGTGGCTGCTCGAGGCATATGACGGGCGATAAAGAAAATTCAGTTTGCTCGTGGAAAAAGACGGAGGTCACGTTGTCTTTGGAGGTAACAACAAAGGCCAGATCATCGGCTCAGGTAAGGTTGGTAAGTTTGCCTCCAACTCAATAGATAATGTACTATTAGTTGATGGTCTTCATCACAATTTGCTTAGCATAAGTCAATTGTGTGATAAGGCCATAAAATTGTTTTTGAATCAGATTCATGTCAAATCCTTGATAAGGAAACAGGAAGTCTCAAATTTTCTGGAAAAAGAATGAATAACATCTATATGGTTGATTTAGATGATCCAGAAAATAATGATTTATGTCTTAGTAGCAAATAAACAGGATGAGCTTACATTGTGGCATCGTAGGCTTGGACATGCGAGTTACAATGTTTTGCACAAGATAATGAGGCTCAAACTTGTAAGTGGACTTCCTGAAATTCCATTCAACAAAAATGAAAATTTCTGTGATGCATGTGCACAGGGAAAACAGACCCGAAAATCCTTCAAATCGAAAGCACCGGTAAGTACTTCCAAAGCTTATGAACTGTTGCACATGGACCTATTTGGACCTACTAGAACATTGAGTCTCACTGGCAAACGGTATGGTTTTGTCATTGTAGATGACTTTTCTAGGTTCACTTGGGTGAAATTTCTGGCTCATAAGAATGATGCACTTAATGTTTTTGAAGAATTCTTCAATAAAATTGAGCATGGAACTGTCCACAAGATATGCTCCATCCGCACTGATCACGGGGGAGAATTTGACAACCACTCCTTCACTGATTTCTGCAGGAACCAAGGAATAGAACACTTGTTCTCCTCCCCAAGAACTCCAGAACAAAACGGGGTTGTGGAGAGGAAAAATAGAACCTTGGTGGAGATGGCTCGTACGCTTTGATCGAAAATCAACTTTCCAGAACCTTTTGGGCAGAAGCAGTAAACACGTCATGCTACATTCTCAATCGAGCCATGGTAAGACCGGTATTCAAGAAAACTCCCTATGAGCTTCTGAAAGGTAAGAAACCATCTCTTGGATACTTCAGAGTTTTTGGTTCAAAGGTGTTCATACATAACAATGATAAAATTGATCTGGACAAATTTGAAGCCAAAAGCGACAAAGGTATTTTTCTTGGATACTCAGAACACTCTAGAGCTTATAGAGTGTTTAATCTTAAAACCAGAAAAGTGGAAGAAACTCCACATGTTGTATTTGATGAATCTCAAACCAAATCTAACAGTCCTAATCCTTACAGGTTTCAAGATGACACTGAAGATACAACACATGAAGAACTGCAAAGAAAACCAATACATTTCTAAGTCAGTTCCAAAATAAAGAGTGGCTATCTACGCAGGTACAATGATGAAGATGACGGACTTTTGTTCAGAAATGAAGATGAAGTACCTGCCCAAGATCCACAACAAGAGCACAAGAGATGAACCACAACATGAAAGCCCTCCAGCCACCCCTCCTCCAGAACAGACTTCTGAAGTGCAAGATCAACCCGGTCCTTCAACAATCACAAATGTGAGGTACTCTAAAGCTCATCCACTTGAGAATGTCATAGGTAACATAAATGATTCAGTTCAAACTAGGTCTCAAGTTCATCAAATAGTTGAACAGGATCATTTAGCCTTTGTCTCTCAAGTGGAGCCTAAAAATGTTGAAGAAGCCTTAAACGAAAATTCTTGGATTGATGCTATGCATGAAGAGCTAGGTCAATTTCAAAGAAACAATGTCTGGAGTTTAGTTCCTAGAACCCCAGAAATTTCTGTAATTGGAACAAGATGGGTCTTTAGGAATAAACTAAATGAAGAGGGAAAGGTGGTGAGAAACAAGGCTAGACTGGTTGCAAAGGGTTATAATCAGGAATTTGGTGTGGATTTTGAAGAATCTTTTGCACCTGTAGCTAGACTAGAAGCAGTCAGAATCTTGTTAGCTTATGCATGCTCAAACAAGTTCAAACTATATCAAATGGATGTTAAAACTGCTTTCTTAAATGGCTACATAAAAGAGGAAGTTTATGTCTCTCAACCACCTGGCTTTGAACTTCATGACAAACCAAACCATGTATACAAATTGCACAAGGCTCTCTATGGTTTGAAACAGGCACCCCGAGCTTGGTACGACAGGCTAAGCCAATTTCTGGTAAGCAAAAACTACTCACGAGGTAAAGTAGACCAACCCTCTTTACAAAGAAAGTTCGCACACACATCATTGTTGTTCAAGTGTATGTGGACGACATAATCTTTGGCTCTACTAACCCATCACTGTGTGAAGAATTCTCACATCATATGCACAGTGAATTTGAGATGAGTTTAATGGGGGAGCTTCAATTTTTTCTTGGTTGCAGGTCAAGCAAATGGAAGATGGCTTCTTCATAAACCAAGAAAAATATGTCAAAGAGCTTCTCAAGAGATTTCAGTTTGAAACTGCAAAACCTGCCTCAACACCGATGAGCACAAGCATTAAGCTAGAAAGTGATGAGAAAGGTAAACCGGTAGATGCTAAACATTTCCGAGGTATGATTGGCTCACTCCTCTATCTTACTGCAAGTAGACCTGACATACAATTCAGTGTTTGCCTCTGTGCTAGATATCAATCTAGTCCAAAGGAAAGCCACCAAATTGCAGTTAAGAGAATATTCAGGTATCTCTCAGGCACACATGACATGGGTCTTTGGTATCCAGCAGGGAGTAGCTTTAACTTAATCTCATATTCTGATGCTGACTATGCTGGATGTAAAATTGACAGGAAGAGCACTAGTGGCTATTGTCAGATGCTTGGTGGTTGCATGGTTTCGTGGGCCTCCAAGAAGCAACATTCGGTTGCACTCTCCACTGCAGAGGCAGAATATGTTGCTGCAGGGTTGTGCAACACAAGTGTTGTGGATAAAAAGTCAGTTGTGTGACTACGACATTGACCTTGGATGCACACCAATCCTATGTGACAACACTAGTGCAATCAATCTATCCAAAAATCCCATTCAACACTCTAGGACAAAACACATAGAAATTCGTCATCACTTCTTGAGAGATGAGGTAGCAAATAGAAATTTGGAAATTAGCTTCATACCAACAGAACAACAACTAGCTGATATCTTTACAAAACCATTGGCAGAGGATAGGTTCACATCTCTTAGAAGAGAATTAGGCTTATGTAAAATTCAGTGACACATATCCCAAGTCCTTGATGGATGTTCCTTGTAAGCAACAACTATGGGGTATATCAAATGGTGATTTGTGGAAAAACAAGTTCGGCTTGTTTGGAAACCTTCATTATGCGTGAGAAAAATTTCTCCGCCAAGTACCCGTAGTTGGAGCCCATGAAGGGACATTCATGTTGGATAAAGGGGTAAGTCTCATTTCATTAGCCAAATTACTCCACATTCAAAAAAAAAAAATCATAAATTGGTAAATACCAAAAACAGTCTCAATTCCATGAATGATCTGCTGAATACTTGTGTGCATATCTTGCTTGAATTGGCTTGCATTGATCAAACTTTGTGTCTTTTCATGAGCACACATTATGGGGGAGCTAGTTCAAAAGTTGGGTGCTATTGTGAAGGAAATCATTTCTTATTGCTGTTCATTAACTCCTTCACATGGGATGATCTTTTCATATTCCCTTCTTTCTCGATACTGGCTTTCAACAAGGATCTGTCGACAGCTCATTCCCTTCCTGTCGACAGATAGGCATCCACAGACCACAGGTTCTGAACTCTGTGTGCATCTGTCGACAGTCGACCATGCATCTGTCGACAGATTTTCTCCTCCCCGAACAGCCAACACTGTCTGTGTGTAGCTGTCGACAGACACACCCTGGCTTGTCGACAGAGATCACAGTACTCACAACTAGCTGAACACCCATTTCTCTGTCTGAGTGTACCTGTCGACAGGCTCCACTTAGCTGTCGACAGACACCTTTCTACCTGGAATTCCAAGCCTATTCAATCCAAACCTCCTTGAGCTGGTTTCTTTAAAATGTCTAAGGTGTTTATATGATGTTAATTACATATCTGATCACATCATGTGCATAAGATATTAAAGCAATTTTTCAACAATCTTGTGATTTTTACATAATACTCAAGTTAAGTCTAGGTTCCATCATTCTGAAAACATTTCACCATTTTCAAAAACTTAACACCTAACTCTTCTTCATTATTTACATATAGGCAAACATGATTCTTTTTGTCAAGGTATTATGATCATTGAGCTTAATGTTTACAATTGATAGATAATCAATCACTATATTAATCTTGGTTATTAACACAATACTTGGAGAAAAGCTACCTATTTCTAAACAATTACATTCCATTAAACTAAAACTACAAAATTTGGAAAAATGCAGAGCAATGATGAGTCTTGCTAAGTAACCGGGAGTGGGCATCACAAATGTTTGCCCTCGCGTCAAAAGGCTAATTCGTCAACTCTGTACAACGGTATGATGGACACTTTCACTGAGTAACTGGGGGTATGGGCACGAATAATGTCTACCCTCATGTTCAAAGGCGAGAAGTTATCTTAATTACCACTTTTTCCCATTGCATAAATGAATGGCAAATAAAGACAATAATGCAATAGTGTGAAGCCTCCACTGAGTGATAATTCCCATGAGTAATTGATGTTTTTGAATGTCTTGGCATTTAGATATTTCCCTCCTTGATCATTTGCACCTCCACTGAGGATTGTGTTGTCCTATACTCTAACTAATAAAGAAGAGTAAAAGTGTTTCTTTTTGGATATCCGTAAGTGTTTTCTTCATGCTTCAACTTCAGGCTAATTCTGTATTATGTGTGAACCATTAAGATAGTTGAAGTGGCTTTACATCTACATGTATATGATAGGTTCTTATATATGTATTCTTCATCTATTCACCTTAGGTAATCAGTTAAAAACCACTGCTCAAGAGGTCCACTTCAAATTCCACACAAAAATCCAACAAGGTCATATTCTGCAATAATCTGTCGACAGATACAAATCTGTCTGTCGACAGACGCCGGCTGTCCTGTTTGGAAGCTCAACGGACACGCCGTTTGGGGCAGATTTGGTGGGCCATTGCCTTTTAAACTTCCCCCTCCTCCTTTATATAGGCATCTCCGGCCCTTTCCACATCCCACACCACCCCAGCCATCCCTTCCCTCTCCCACATACATCCTCTCCCCTTTCTGGACGGGAAACCCTACCTCCATCTCTCTTCCTCTTCCCACTGTCTCCAGCACCTTCTCCTTCCTCCATCCGTGCCTCATCTTTTCCATGGCACCCAAGGCGAAGAAGTTGGCCTCACGTCGTCGTCCCGCCTCCTCCTCGCCCGGCGAAGGATCCAGGGCTCACGATGAACGTCGGACCAAACACCGGGATGATCGCCTTCCAGAGTTGATCGTACCTCCCCGTCTCAATCTCAAACGGGTTCACGGTACATTCACAAAGTTTGTTCCTCCACGTTATGTGGATTTCCACTCGTTGGCCGATCTCTTTCCCAACCTCCAACCCCTGTTCGATACCCAGGGTTGGACAGTTTTTCTCTACGCTCATACGGCATACTCTCCCACTGCCGTAACTGAGTTCTTCAACAACCTAGCTTCCTCTGATGAGGCGTTCTACACCTCTGTGAAGGGCACTCCCTTTAAAATCACTGCTAACCTCTTTAGCACTGCCCTCCAGATTTCGAACAACGGGCGGATATTCTTGATCATCATCCAGACGCCTCTGTCTACTATCCCTTCTTACTCTTCAACCCTATGATACAACCAAGGAGATTGCTAAGCTCAATGCCAACACTTTCCCTCCCTCAACCGCATGATTCACCAAATCTTCACCACTTGCATTGCGCCGAAGCATGGCAGTCGTGAACTCGTCACAAATGTTCACAAATCACTGTTTACCTTCTTCCTTAATTGTGAACCCATCAATCTTCCTCTCCTGATGCTTCGCTTGATCACCAAGTGCTTTTACCAACCCAGGAGATCCATGCCCTTCGCTTGCCAAATTACATCTCTTTTAAAGTTTATTGGCATTCCCATTCCAGACAGTGAGTGTGTCTCACTCAACTCCCGCAACAGTTTTGATATCACTGCCGCCTCACGCATGGGATACAAGTTAGTGGATGGGGTTGTCACCCGGGAACTCAAGGGCAAGGCACCTGCTGATGCCGAGGATGAAGACTTCATCGGTGATGACGAGCACGCTGCTGATGAGACGATGCTGAAGACGATGCTGAAGAAAATGATGAAGACTCCCAGTCAGAGCCACTAGATGCTCCGGGAGATGCTGGTGTTGATGTACCTGCTCCGCCTCCATTCGGGATTTGATAGCACAGCTACAAGTGCAGATGGCACATGGCTTTGAGAGACTGCATGAAAGAATGGATACAATTGATACACGCATTGACAGACTTGCCACTGAGCTGAGCGTCATGCCCCTCCTCAAGCTCCTGAAGATGATGCTGCTTAGATAGATTTAATGTCTAGGAGTGGGTCATGTCCTGTATTTTCATTCAGTCTGAGCAATGTCGTTTCTCTCTTATGTTATTTCATGTACTCTCTTCTTCACTTATGTTATTTCAGTCACTTTTGTCATGTGAATGCTTCAATTTCCATGAATGAAATCACATGTTCTGTGCACATCTCCAATGTCACTGTTATCTTTACTTTTGATGTTGTCAAAAGGGGGAGAAGAAACCTCAATTGCATGAGCATAAATTGAAAATTTTGTCATCATCAAAAGGGGGAGAATGTTGGGTTCATATTCTGGAAACTAAGTGAATTCACACTCTAAGTGATAAATGAAAGTCAAACAATGTTTTTAATGATGAATGAGTTGAATTGAGGTTTCATACATGTCAATTAACATGATACAATATTTGGTTATCTATGTCTTCATTATACCTAACATACATGTTTTATCATGTAGGTACAAATGCATATAACCAAGCCTTCTCAAATTATGAGAAAATGATCACAATCACAGTGTATACATGTACCTGTCGACAGACCCCAAGGCATATGTCGACAGATGCCACAGTTGTGATCAGACAGAACAGTGCTGAGAGCACCTGTCGACAGATGCTCAGAGACCTGTCGACAGATGTCACAGACAGAAATGCCAGAGTTCTGTGTTTTGGCAAAACTGACTCTGCCTGTCGACAGATGGATATCGCCTGTCGACAGATGCCACAGACCAGAGCAACCTGAAGTCTGTCTATTGCAAATCTGTTGCAATCTGTCGACAGACACTCAGCACCTGTCGACAGACGCAGAGGATCTTCAAATACGGAAACCTTCCTTCATATCCAAGATTGTGTTTTCAAGTCCTACGACTCTCCACATGAAAACACAACTATATAAGCATCCTTTTGGAGAATCTCACATAGAAGCAGCCACAACCAAAAACCCTAAAGCCAAGTCCAAGAGAAAGGAGTTGCTGCTGCTCTGCTTCAAGTCTGCAGTGCAGAGACCGAAAGATCTGTTGATCCTGCAGTACTGAAGATAGATCGTCGTGGATTCAACCTTCTCCATCAATCCAAGCAGTCAAGTTGAAGTTTGAACTCCATCCAGGCGTTCTCAGAAGAGTTCCACATCAGGATTTACTCCTACACTCTGAACTCTTCCTGTTTCATAATTCTCATCAACCGTGTGTGTGTTTGTGTGATTCAAGCGTCTCTTGTGCTTGAGATCACGTGTGTGTGTTGTTCTGATCGTGGGTGCACATCAGAAAACACGTGTGTGTGTGAGTTGTAGTCACCGAACTCGCTCATAAGCAGTTTACTCTGTGTGTGTGTGTGTGCCGTGGACGTAGGATACACTGTTGTGTACTCCGAACCACGTAAATCTGCGTGTCTCGTGGTTTGATCGTTTCTACGATAGATGTTTGATAGACACGTTGCATATTCACACGCTAGATAGGTTTCTACATCATCTACACATAGTTTAGATCTTGATACTGTCTCAATAATCTGTGCTTTAAGAAAAAGAACGTGGTAATAGTTTTTAAGAGACAGTAATCTATTCAACCCCCCTTCTAGATTACCATATTGGGAATTCCGCAACCCTTCACATCCTTGGCTCTAACCACAACTCACATAGTTGGATATTGACTCTAGTCGAGGTAAGGTTAACCTAGATCATCCTATAAGACGAATACCTAGGCTCTGATAACCACAAAACTGTCACGCCCCAACGCGGATATCAGCGTGATGCGTTGCAAGTAACGGGTACAGAGCAAGTACTAGATATCAAACCATTGCTAATGAATAATACACGCAAATTCATATCATCACTAACTTTCCAAATGTCTAGTTACAACCCTAATATCACAATTAGCCATTCTATAGGGCCCATTACATTGACATAAAAGCAAATGACTAACTATGACTCTAACATATTGCTAGGACACTAGGGTACTCTTGAGTCACGCCTTCATTCCCTCGCTTGAGGTATAGTTCTCCTCGTTCTCACTTGAGAACACAATGACAAATAACGCAGGGTGATCGATAATGCCCAGTAGACTTAAATCTCAATAGTCAAGCCTGCTTTAATATTAATGAATTAACAGTCAGAGTAACTAATGATAGAGCGAGAGAGTCAGTAAAAGCTAGCTGGATAGCAGTGAACGAATAGCACAACTTTCTAAATATAGCACGAGAGTCGAGTATAGCACAAACAACAAGATGCCATAGCACAAATAGCACAAAGTATAGCAATAGCACAACGAGTATAGTATAGCACTTTTGTCAATAGACAACGAGAGAACATAGCACTTTTGATTGTCATTTAGATAGTCGAGATAGATAGCACTCGAGTGTAATGCCAAACACTCTGATCATTTAACTCCCAGGGCACTAGCACTTTCGGGCGCACATCCCAGGACCAAATCGGGCCCTTTATATATTGCCAGGCATTGGTTATATTGTATATCTTTAGATAATCAGTCAATGGCCAATATAGAATACCAAGAAATACATGAGAGCACTAGATGAATAAACGAGATAGCAGAGTGAACGTGAATAGATGGTGAGTAGAGTATAGATGAGAGCTAGTGGTCATTGCACGTAACACGTCGAGTAAACAGGGGATAGTATCAGTTGCACAACATGCATGTGGTGTTGGCAGTCAGGTGGAACTCACTACCCTTCCACTAGCCATGTTAAGCACAGGTCCAGAGGTCTGGCGTGATTCAAGATAAGAGCAAACTTCTAATAGCCGTTTGGATCATGTTGATCCTTAAAGGTATTGTAGGTGTTAGGGTACAACTGGCTCGTCGACTATGTGGGAATCCATGGACAGATGAGACTTATAGAGGCCTTGAACCAAGACTCACTAGTCCGACAGAAGGAATATCCGACGAAGAGTTTGTCCAAGTCAAGAGAGAGTGTAAATATAGAAAAGTGCTCGACGTTCTAGAGGAGTTCTAGAATAGTGGAGCGTCGGTATCGGTGTTCCCAAACATCGCAAGAATATGTACACACATATATTTAAGAATGAGGCAATTTAATGACATAAATTACCAGATGATTTATGTAACATGTTCATGCCAATTAAGCCATATTTGGATGGTTCAAAGTGTGTGTAAGTGTCATGAAATTTTAGATAGAAAAGATCATGTGCTATATTTTAATCACACATAAATGTTTAATTATAACAAGTGTAATCTTCTGTGTGTATGACTGTTAAACAAGAGTACAAGCATTGTGGAGAGTCAGAACATCAAAATTTGGGTATGCAAAAAGCCAGAACGCGACACCCTTGTAAGGGTCGTGACGGGTTTTGGCAGATCGCAACAGGGTCTTGTACAGGTCACGACGGCTCAACAGACCGGGTAGCCAGATTGCGACGACGACGACTGCCCTATCGTGATTAGATCGCGACGGATGCTCTGTCGTGACACCCCTATAAACACGGCCTATCGGGCCCTCGCGTTCACAGGGTCTGTGCCCGAGTCCGACAGGGAACATGCATTACATGGGATTACGGGCCAAACTTACCTTATTTGACACATGGTGATTCCGAAAATGATAACTAACTGTACAAGCGATGAAAAATCATGAAATCAATTGCGAATTGTTCTAGACATGCATGGGTACCTACAGTAAATAGGAATTGGAAAACTAACAGGGTTTCGACATACTTTGGTCATGGTATTCATGAAGTACTTAGAACAGTACACAGATGAGATCAACGAATAAATTCGCATGATAGGATTGATGGAATTACGGCTTTTAGAGGCAAAAGAAGCCTAACATCCATCATTTCTTACATTAAAATCTCATGGCATGAGGATGAGTATGCATGAAGATATGAATTTGAAAAGAGGGTTCGGGGTCATGAAGTTCACATAACTTTGAAAATTAAGAACAAAAGATTTGCTCGATGGAAAAATATAAACCAAAGGGATTTTGTTCCTGATGGACGAACATCCTACAAATAAGTTTCATGGTTTATGCTCGTGAGAATGCCTACCTTTGGCTCATTTTGTCTTCTAGGTTAAGAACTTGAAGAGCTCAGGGAAGAACTTGAGGATCTTTCTTCTCCA
Organism: Colocasia esculenta; assembly: GCA_014218235.1. Classification (NCBI taxonomy): domain Eukaryota; kingdom Viridiplantae; phylum Streptophyta; class Magnoliopsida; order Alismatales; family Araceae; genus Colocasia; species Colocasia esculenta. Next base: position 53,658 of record JACBKR010005100.1, read on the forward strand.
TGAATTCTCCTTTCCTTTGGCTCCTTCCCATGTCCAGCAAGCCCTTGGCATGATCTAGGGCCGGCCATGAGGGTTTTAGAGGAGTATTTAAGCATCTCCCCATTCTATTTTCTATTATGACTCTAATTCCTATTTATCCCGAATTTCCTATCTCCCTCTCCCCCTTTTTAGGCATGAGATCTCTTAATTGGGTTAGGATGGGAGCTAATTTCGTGGCCAACCTATTAGGGTAGGTTTAGGAATCCCAATCCAACCCAAATTGCTATTTTAATGCATTAAATGCCTCTTTATAATTAAGCATTATTTTAGCTACAATTTAGGGTGTTTTTTTTCCATTATTCCCTTTTAAAAATTCCTATTTTGGCCCACAAATTCTATTGGGTCAATTTAATAAAGCCCATAACTTTTTTTCTTTTAATGGGTTTTAGTAAATTCTCTTTCCATTAATTTCCTATTTAATTTATTTTCTTTTATTTGCTTTTCTAATAAATCAAAATATTAATATTATGTAATTTTTTAATTTTTTCAAAAATTCAGGTTGCTACAATAGATCAGAAGAAATAGTTTTTGGATGGCTTTCAAAATCACATCAGAGACAGATGGTGCCAATTTTAGGGATTAAACAGTGAAAGAGATTAGTATTTTGAAAGGAAACAAACCATACTTTCAACAATGGAGTTGTTGAAACTTAGCGTAGAAGAACTCTAAGGCTATAGTTTGGATCAAGCTTTCTAGGGTACTGAACTGAAGAGATGGTAAGGAAGATCCTAATACTATGATAAAAAGAAGACACTTAATACTCTACATGACGAAAGTTGGGCAAAATAGGGGCAAATGAAAGCAGACTTGAAAAGTTTTCAGATGAGTTATGCTACATTATGTTTGTGTCCGAGATCACCTACTTTAGATAGCCTTCAATTCTCCAGTTCCTTCATATCAAAGCAGAGGCAAGAGGAAGAAGGGTTTTTAAATCCCAAGTTTTAGGATCACCTCTCTTGCTTTGGGAGGTTCCTTTCGGTTTAGGAGGTTCCCCTTATGACCTGCAATGTCCAGAGAGGTTTCTAGTGGCCAAGGAGGGTCATATAATGTATTCATAAGGATTTTGTCCCAATGGAACCCCTTTTTAATTCAACCAAAGTTAGTACATGAGGACAAATATTCACAAATCTGTCATACTAGAGTCATACCTTTGCACCCATACTTCCATCCATACCTAAAGTTGACTATGTTTTGGAAAGATAGGCCCACCGTAGTTGGGCCATACCTAGGTACCAGTATTTCTACCAACCCCTAAAATCGACTTCCACTAGGGCATAAAGTCGACGTTCATCAGTACCCAAAGTCACCTTCCGATTGGTGTTAAATCAATCGATTACTAAACAAAGGGTCAGTAACTTTTTCGATTGGTGTTTGTAAACACACTGATTACTGAACAACCATACATAAGTTGACTTCCACCATCACATAACTGTAGGATCGAAGATGTAGGGTATACAGATCTATAAGAAGGGGGGGGGGGGGGTTGAATAGATCTGTAACTAATTATAGCGGAAACTTGAGCAATTAAAGAATTACTCCTGATAAAAGATCCATTCAATAGATAACCCGACTGATCAGATGTGATTGTGTGTATTTGATGTGTGAGACAATCAATCAAATAATGTGTGTGAGTGCCTAGTGTGAAATCGAAGTTCTATGCAAACATCTAGTGTAGAAAGCAAATCAAACCACAACATAGGAAATTTTTAGGTGGTTCGGAGATCACATCTAATGACTCCTACGTCCATCGTGAGGCACACACTACTCAACGAAATTGAGTACAGCACACACACAAGCTCGATGGCTCAAACCACACACAAGCACAATAGCTCACTCCACACACAAGCACAATTGCTTAGTCCACACACATGCTAGAACAAGATCATAAGAGATTATATCCTCTAGCTTCGATCTGATCTACACACAAGTGCTTTGATTTTCACAGAACACTTGTACATATCGCTGCACACATACATAGACAATCTGATCTAAATCAAATCACTCACACACTAAGATGATATGAAATAAGAATGTAGTGAACGAAAGAAGAAATCTCTTCTCAATTCATTGATCTGATCAGTACAATCTCAGTTCCAAAGCATTCTTCCTCGATACTACTACTGCATGATCACTACTGCTATGAGGTGCTATGCTTCTACTCTTCACTTCAAGCTTTGCTACTTCTTCTTCTCTTCATGACTCTACTTCTCCTCCTTCACTTCACAGCTTTGCTCTTCCAACACCCTCACTCTCCCTCTATGCTTGGTCTCTCCTTTCTAGATGAATGCCTCCTCTAGATGAGACAGGAGACTTTTTATATCCTGGGTGCCTTGCCTTGCATATGGGACAGGTGTGCACAGAAACCTAGGGTACACCCAAAATTGCCACGTGTCTACGTGTCCTTCTTCTTTTTGCCACTTGGACGATGGGGTATTTTAGTAATAAAAGATTCTCCCAGAATCTCCAAGGATACGTCACACCCTTTGTAAATCACACCCCTTTCATTTTTGACTTTTCATTTGAAGTGTGCTGACCTACTTTGCAATGTGTGTCGATGCACTGCATTTTTCTTCAAAGAGTGCTCACTGGATGGATCATGTGTGTCGACCTACTGATCAACATGTGTCGACGCACCTTCTGTATCTTCAAATATGGCTCACTGGATGGATCATGTGTGTTGACCTACTATGCAATGTGTATCGACACAATTGTGACTTTGTCCTTCATAAGTTTACTGGACAGACTATGTGTGTCGACCTACTGTGTAATGTGTGTCGACACAACTTTGACAATATTTTGTAGACCTACATATATATGAAGTATGAACCATCAAAACATGTCATCATCAATAAAATATGAAATATAAAGCATCAAAGCATGTTGTTTTCATCAAAATATTATTATTGAAAGTATGAGTATTTAGTCTTCACAAAATCACAGTATGAGTGTTTAGTTATCATCAAATATTAGATACACACTCAACACAATATTCTCTCCCTTTTTGATGATGACACAATAAATGCTCATATGCTCATTCTTTTTCTCCCCCTTTTTTGATAGCATCAAAAAGATGGAAGTGCAATATAAATGGCAAGAAGTCTTTGGCAATTTTTATTTCATTTGATTTTATTTTTATCGAATGAAAAAGACTTTCTCCGCCTTTATTCTTGAATCACTTCTTCTTTCTCATTAGAAATCAATGAAGAGTGTGACATGAAAGCAAGTAATGGATTTGTGGAAAGGAATTTTTAGGAATGATCAAGATGACTAAGTCAAAGTGATATTAACATATGAGAGAATTTATTGTGTTTTGCTATTGTGCAACAAAATTAAAAACAAAGACACTTTCAACACAACGTATGAGAAAATATAATGAACTAGATGTAGTTAAAATAATGATGCAAATTTGATTGAAAGTGACCTAATGAGTTAGAAAAACTGTTTAATATATGATGTTATAGCTTTACATTTAACACAATGTAGAATAATAGGTCTAAACTCATTGGTCATAAACTTCATCTAGGTCTTGTGCTTTTTGTTTTGATTGTTTTAAATTTCTTTCTTTTTTTTCCCTGGGAGGAATACAAGAATAAATTGGTTAAATCCACTTTTTAGTACAAGAGGTCACATTTTACTAGATGCAAGGTCCCTGATTACTCAGTGGTTTAACTTTCATTATCTTACATAGAGGTGGAAAGCTTGTTGTCCACCTTTTGACGTGAGACAAACCATATGTTTAGGTGAGATGGCCTGGTTACTCAATGGTGCAGAACATGCATTGCTCTGTTTGTATCATTCCCTGTTGTTGATCATATTTCTTTTGATGTTTTACAGAAATATATGTGCCATGACAGAATTGACATGGCTATGATTGTAGAGATATTATTCTTAACATGTGTTAAAGATGAAGTTTAAACATGCGCATGTTAAACATTAAAGCCACTCATGTGCCTACAAGCGTCTTGGAATTCATTTTAAAGACATTCAACATAAAAAATTGCACAATCTTATTTTGAGATTGAGTCTTTGAAGTTAAACTAAGTGCACAATTATCTTAGTCTTCATGTATAAAATATCATAAAGACTCAAAAATTATGATGCTAGGAGTGTCAAAGTGTAAGATCTGGATCTCTTGGCCTTGGCCCAGTCCTCAGGGTCGCGACTGACCTGCTGGTCGCGACTGTTTCACATCTGTAGGGTCAGTCGTGACAAACTTCTTTTCACGCCCCCCAGGGGCAACGCATTCTTTTCGCGGTGTCTGCAGGCGTCCCATTCTTGACGCACCATCTGGAGGTGACACGACCTTGTTTCTGACCTTTCTGACGTTCCGTCGTTTCTTGTCAGAATGGGTCTTGTCGGGTGTCTGTGCGTGTGCGGCTATTGACACGAACAAGTCAGCCGTCACTTTCTGGTTGCCCGGTCTCCAAGGTTTGACCCACTTTTGGTGTTGCACTGGGGCAGGCAGACGCTGTAGATGCATTTTTTCTTTCCCAAAAACACCGTCCCAAAAAGAAATGTGGTTGTTTTTAAAAAGAGAAGAAGAAAAGAGAGGATTTTTGACATATAGGCAGAAAAGTAGAAAAAAAGCATGGTAAGGAGGAGGAAAAGTGCGTGTGTGCTCGATGGAGTGTGATGTGATCGCCAGGCACATGAGGGTGCCGAATGAAACGGGAGAGAGAAAAAGTACGTACTTACCTTCACCCGAGAAGAGCGGGAGTTGATGCGTGGGCCCTACCTCCTCATTCCACCGGCCGGTCGGAGAAGGAGATTTAGCTCCGGTTACCTTGCAAGAAACAAAGACAAGAAACAAGTGAAAAGTGGATCAGACTGTGAAGTGTAGTAGAAAGTCCAATGGAATGCAATAAAGAAACATTAAAAGGAGTGTTAGCATACCTCGTGGGGTGGTGTTAAACCCCTAAAAGTGTAGGAATGAGGAAATGATGTGTGCGTGCGTGCGTGATGAATGTGGTGAATGACATGCATAAACAAGATAAAATAACGGGGGAAGGAGAAAGGGTAAGGGGATGGCGATGTAGTCCGCTGCCGGATGGTGGAGTGGGGAATGGGGCCCCTCCCGCCTCGCGCTGATCGGCTGAGGAGGACGACGACTCCACGTTCTTCGACGTAGCTTGAGGTGGGATGGCTCCTCCTCGGCTTGGAGCATGCTTCTGGTCCGACGGAACTTCGCCTCGGAGAGTTGGAGAATATAGGTTCGGAGGTCGAGGCACTGGTTCGACAGGGCTTCGCCATCTCTGGGGTTGGATATGGAAATGGTAACCCTCGGGTAGGAAAAAACTTGCCTAAATTGCATCGGGCACAGCGGACGCCTATTAAACATGAATTACGTCCACATAAAATGCCGCGATTTAAAAGATCCCTCGATTCCCACTTGATTTGACAA
>JACBKR010005101.1:0-59852 GCA_014218235.1 Colocasia esculenta
CCTCAGGCCATAAGAAGTCGTTTCTGGGTCGAAAATCCTTCGTTTCGCACTCCGAAATTGCGATTCTAGTCGACGATCTCCATTATTCCAAGGTTTTTTTGCAGTAGCGACTCTCTCGATTATGCGAATCGCTGGCGGAGCCCACACGCGGAGCCGCCCAGTCACAGCGATCGGAAGTCGTGTTCAACTCGACGCGAGATCTCCTCCCCAGGTCGTGGATATGAGTGCCCGAACATCACCGATATAGTCACCCCCTCCGGTTTATTCCCACCCCTTCACCGAAAGAATTGGGCATAACTTTCCGCACGGGCATCGGAATCGCTTATGTGACCACAATTCGGGATCGGCACTCCGAGACGGTCAACAAGGCGCTGGTTTCGCGGAATACAGTTCAGTGGCCAAAATTCCCCCGGAGCTTGTGTACTAGTACACTGACTGCCGTACCCTCCGGCGGACGTGGGATATTTATTCGCCGGGGGTCGGAAACGCTCGCGAGGCCCCAATTCAGAATCGGCACTTCGACCCGGTCGGTAAATGGTCGCATTCGGAGATTTCCGGTCCGGCGCCCAAATTCCTCTCCGGGAGCGCGGTCGCAGTCTGCCGATGCCATCGCATACGGACACCGCTTCGCTCAAACAGGCATAACTTTTCGCTCGGTTATCGGAATCGCTTATAAGACCGCAATTAAAAATCGGCACTCAGAGGCGCTCGACGAGCCCTTGTTGCCTCAGGCCATAAAACGTCGTTTCTGGGTCGAAAATCCTTCGTTTCGCAGTCCGAAATTGCGATTCTAGCCAACGATCTCCCTTATTCCAAGGTTTTTTGGCAGTAGCGACTCCCTGGATTACGCGAATCGCTGGCGGAGAGCACACGCGGAGCCGCCCAGTCACAGCAATCGGAAGTCGTGTTCAACTCGGCGCGAGATCTCCTCCCAGGTCGTGGATATGGGGAACCCGCCGACATTGCCGATATAGTCACCCCCTCTGGTTTATTCCCACCCCTTCAGCGAAAGAATGGGCATAACTTTCCGCACGTGCATCGGAATCTTATGTGACCACAATTCGGGATCGGCACTCCGAGACGATCGACAAGGCGCTGGTTTCGCGGAATACAGTTCCGTGGCCAAAATTCACCCCGGAGCGTGTGTACTAGTACACAGACTGTCGTACCCTCCGGTCGGACGTGGATATTTATTCGCCCAGGGGTCGGAACCGCTCGCGAGGCCCCAATTCAGAATCGGCACTTCGACCCGGTCGGCAAATGGTCGCATTCGGAGATTTCCGGTCCGGCGCCCAAATTCCTCTCCGGGAGCGCGGTCGCAGTCTGCCGATGCCATCGCATACGGACACCGCTTCGCTCAAACAGGCATAACTTTTCGCTCGGTTATCGGAATCGCTTATAAGACCCCAATTAAAAATGGGCACTCAGAGGCGCTCGACGAGCCCTTGTTGCCTCAGGCCATAAAACGTCATTTCTGGGTCGAAACTCCTTCGTTTCGCAGTCTGAAATTGCGATTCTAGCCGACGATCTCCCTTATTCTAAGGTTTTTTGGCAGTAGCGACTCCCTGGATTACGCGAATCGCTGGCGGAGCCCACACGCGGAGCCGCCCAGTCACAGCAATCGGAAGTCGTGTTCAACTCGACGCGAGATCTCCTCCCCAGGTCGTGGATATGGGTGCCCGAACATCGCCAATATAGTCACCCCCTCCGGTTTATTCCACCCCTTCAGCGAAAGAATGGGCATAACTTTCCGCACGTGCATCGGAATCGTTATGTGACACATTCGGAATCGGCACTCCGAGACGGTCGACAAGGCGCTCGTTTTGCGAAATTCCGTTCCGGGGCCAAAATTCAGCCCAGAGCGTGTGTACTAGTACACCGACTGCCGTACCGTCCGGTCGGACGTGGATATTTATTCGCCCGGGGGTCGGAACCGCCCGCGAGGCACCAATTCAGAATCGGCACTTCGACCCGGTCGGTAAATGGTCACATTCGGAGATTTTCGGTCCGGCCCCCAAATTCCTCTCGGGGAGCGCGGTTGCAGTCTGCCGATGCGATCGCATACGGACACCGCTTCGCTCAAACAGGCATAACTTTTTGCTCGGTTATCGGAATCGCTTATAAGACCCCAATTCGGAATCGGCACTCAGAGGCGCTCGACGACCCCATTATTGCCTCAGGCCTTAAGACGTCGTTTCTGGATCGAAATTCCTTCGTTTCGCACTCCGAAATTGTGATTCTAGCCGACGATCTCCCTTATTCCAATGTTTTTTGGCAGTAGCGACTCCCTCGATTACGCGAATCGCTGGCGGAGCCCACACGCGGAGCCGCCCAGTCGCAGCGATTGGAAGTCATGTTCAACTCGACGCGAGATCTCCTCCCCAGGTCGTGGATATGGGTTCCCGAACATCGCCGATATAGTCACCCCCTCCGGTTTATTCCCACCCCTTCAGCGAAAGAATTGGGCATAACTTTCCGCACGGGCATCGGAATCGCTTATGTGACCACAATTCGGAATCGGCACTCCGAGACGGTTGACAAGGCGCTGGTTTCGTGGAATTCCGTTCCGTGGCCAAAATTCACCCCGCAGCGTGTGTACTAGTACACCGACTGCCGTACCCTCCGGTCGGACGTGGATATTTATTCGCCCGGGGGTCGGAACCGCTCGCAAGGCCCCAATTCAGAATCGACACTTCGACCCGGTCGGTAAATGGTCGCATTCGGAGATTTCCGGTCCGGCGCCCAAATTCCTCTCCGGGAGCGCGGTCGCAGTCTGCCGATGCGATCGCATACGGACACCGCTTCGCTCAAACAGGCATAACATTTCGCTCGGTTATCGGAATCGCTTATAAGACCCCAATTCGGAATCGGCACTCACAGGCGCTCGACGATCCCATATTGCCTCAGGCCATAAGACGTCGTTTCTGGGTTGAAAATCCTTCGTTTCGCACTCTGGAATTACGATTCTGGCCGACGATCTCCCTTATTCCAAGGTTTTTTGGCAGTAGCGACTCTCTCGATTATGCAAATCGCTGGCGGTGCCCACACGCGCAGCCGCCCAGTCACAGCGATCGGAAGTCGTGTTCAACTCCCCAGGTCGTGGATATGGGTGCCCGAACATCGCCGATATAGTCACCCCCTCCGGTTTCTTCCCACCCCTTCAGCGAAAGAATTGGGCATAACTTTCCGCACGTGCATCGGAATCGCTTATGTGACCACAATTCGGAATCGGCACTCCGAGATGGTCGACAAGGCGCTCGTTATGAGGAATTCCGTTCTGGGGCCAAAATTCACCCCGGAGCGTGTGTACTAGTACACCGACTGCCGTACCCTCCGTTCGGACGTGGATATTTATTCGCCCGGGGGTCGGAACGCCCGCGAGGCCCCAATTCAGAATCGGCACTTCGACCCGGTCGGTAAATGGTCGCATTCGGAGATTTCCGGTCCAGGCCCAAATTCCTCTCAGGGAGCGCGCGCGGTGGTCGCAGTCTGCGATGAGATCGCATACGGACACCGCTTCGCTCAAACAGGCATAACTTTTGCTCGGTTATCGGAATCGCTTATAAGACCCCAATTCGGAATCGGCACTCAGAGGCGCTCGACGACCCCATTATTTCCTCAAGCCATAAGACGTCGTTTCTGGGTCGAAAATCCTTCGTTTCGCACTCCGAAATTGTGATTCTAGCCGACGATCTCCCTTATTCCAAGGTTTTTTGGCAAAGTAGCGACTCCCTCAATTACGCGAATCGCTAGCGGAGCCCACACGCGGAGCCGCCCAGTCACAAACGATCGGAAGTCGTGTTCAACTCGAGCGAGATCTCCTCCCCAGGTCGTGGATATGGGTGCCCGAACATCGCCGATATAGTCACCTCCTCGGTTATTCCCACCCTTAACCGAAAGAATTGGGCATAACTTTCCGCACGGGCATCGGAATCGCTTATGTGACCACAATTCGGAATCGGCACTCCGAGACGGTCAATAGGCGCTGGTTTTGCGGAATTCCGTTCCGGGGCCAAAATTCACCCCGGAGCGTGTGTACTAGTACACCGATTGCCGTACCCTCCGATCGGACGTGGATATTTATTCGCCCAGGGGTCGGAACCGCCCGCGAGGCCCCAATTCAGAATCGGCACTTCGACCCGGTCGGTAAATGGTCGCATTCGGAGATTTTCGGTCCGGCGCCCAAATTCCTCTCCGGGAGCGCGGTCGCAGTCTGCCGATGCGATCGCATACGGACACCGCTTCGCTCAAACAGGCATAACTTTTCGCTCGGTTATCGGAATCGCTTATAAGACCCCAATTTGGAATCGGCACTCAGAGGCGCTCGAAGGCCCCTTATTTCCTCAGGCCATAAGAATTCATTTCTGGGTCAAAAATCCTTCGTTTCGCACTCCAAAATTACGATTCTAGTCGACGATCTCCCTTATTCCGATTTTTTTTGCAGTAGCGACTCCTCGATTATGCGAATCGCTGGCGGAGCCCACACGTGGAGCCGCCCAGTCACAACGATCGGAAGTCGTGTTCAACTCGACGCGAGATCTCCTCCCCAGGTCGTGGATATGGGTGCCCGAACATCGCAGATATAGTCACCCCTCCGGTTTATTCCACCCTTCAGCGAAAGAATTGGGCATAACTTTCTGCACGGCATCGGAATAGCTTATGTGACACAATTGGAATCGGCACTCGAGACGGTCGACAAGGCGCTGGTTTCGCAGAATTCCGTTCCGAGGCCAAAATTCACCACGGAGCGTGTGTACTAGTACACCGACTGCCGTACCCTCCGGTCGGATGTGGATATTTATTCGCTCGGGGGTCGGAACCGCCCGCGAGGCCCAAATTCAGAATCGGCACTTCGACCCGGTCGGTAAATGGTCGCATTCGGAGATTTCCGGTCCGGCGCCCAAATTCCACTCTGGGAGAGCGGTCGCAGTCTGCCGATGCGATCGCATACGGACACCGCTTCGCTCAAACAGGCATAACTTTTCGCTCGGTTATCGGAATCGCTTATAAGACCCAATTCGGAATCTGACTCAGAGGCGCTCGACGACCACTTATTGCCTCAGGCCATAAGACGTCGTTTCTGGGTCGAAAATCCTTCGTTTCGCACTCCGAAATTGCAATTCTAGCCGACGATCTCCCTTATTCCATGGTTTTTTTTGTAGTAGCGACTCCCTCGATTACGCGAATCGCTGGCGGAGCCCACACGCGGAGCAGCCCAGTCACAGCGATCGGAAGTCGTGTTCAACTCGACGCGAGATCTCCTCCCCAGGTCGTGGATATGGGTGCCCGAACATCTCCGATATAGTCACCCCCTCCGGTTATTCCCACCCCTTCAGCGAAAGGATTGGGCAACTTTCCGCACGGGCATCGGAATCGCTTATGTGAGCACAATTCGGAATCGGCACTCCGAGACGGTCGACAAGGCGCTGGTTTCGCGGAATTCTTTTCGGTGCCAAAATTCCCCCCGGAGCGTGTGTACTAGTAACCGACTGTGTACCCTCCGGTCGGACGTGGGATTTATTCGCCCGGGGGGTCAGAACCGCCGCGAGGCCCCAATTCAGAATCGGCACTTCGACCCGGTGGGAGGAAGGTCATGTCAATTGAGCAGGTTTCCGGTCCGGCGAAAATTCCTCTCCGGGAGCGCGGTCGCAGGCTGCCGATGCGATCGCATACGGACACCGCTTCGCTCAAACATGCATAACTTTCGCCTCGGTTATCGGAATCGCTTATAAGACCCCAATTCGGAATCGGCACTCAGCGGCGCTCGACGCACCGTTGTTTCCTCAGGCCATAAGACGTCGTTTCGGGGTCGAAAATCCTTCGTTTCACACTCTGAATTTGAGTTTCTAGCCGACGATCTCCCTTATTCCATGTTTTTTTGGCAGTAGCGACTCCCTCGATTACGCAAATCGCTGGCGGAGCCCACACGCGGAGCCGCCCAGTCACAGCGATCGGAAGTCGTGATCAACACTACATGAGATCTCCTCCCCAAGTCGTGGATATGGGTGCCCGAACATCGCCGATATAGTCACCCCCTCCGGTTTATTCCCACCCCTTCAGCCAAAGAATTGGGCATAACTTTCCACACGTGCATCGGAATCGCTTACGTGACCACAATTCGGAATCGGCACTCCGAGACGGTCGACAAGGCGCTGGTTTTGTCGAAGTCCGTTCCGGGGCCAAAATTCATCCCAGAGCGTGTGTACTAGTACACCGACTGCCGTACCCTACGGTCGGACGTGGATATTTATTCGCCCGGGCGTCGGAACCGCCCGCGAGGCCACAATTCAGAATCGGCACTTCGACCCGGTCGGGAAATGGCCGCATTCGGAGATTTTAGGTATGGCGCCCAAATTCCTCTCCGGGAGCTCGGTCGCAGGCTGCCGATGCGATCGCATACGGACACCGCTTCGCTCAAACATGCATAACATTTCGCTCGGTTATCGGAATCGCTTATAAGACCCCAATTCGGAATCGGCACTCAGAGGCGCTCGACATTCAGTTATTGCCTCAGGCTGTAAGACGTCGTTTCGGGGTCGAAAATCCTTCATTTTGCACTCCGAAATTGCGATTATTGCCGACGATCTCCCTTATTCCATGGTTTTTTGGCAGTAGCGACTCCCTCGATTACGCGAATCGCTGGCGGAGACCACACGCGGATCCGCCCAGTCACAGCGATCGGAAGTCGTGTTCAACTCTCGACGCGAGATCTCCTCCCAGGTCGTGATATGGGTGCCCGAACATCGCCGATATAGTCACCCCCTCCGGTTTATTCCACCCCTTTAGCGAAAGAATTGGCATAACTTTCCGCACGGGCATCAAAATCGCTATGTGACCACAATTCGGAATCGGCACTCTGAGACGGTCGACAAGGTGCTGGTTTCGCGGAATTCCGTTACGGGGCAAAAATTCACCCGGAGCGTGTGTACTAGTACACCGACTGCCGTACCCTCCGGTCGGACGTGGTATTTATTCGCACGGGGGGTCGGAACTGCCCGCGAGGCCCCAATTCAGAATCGGCACTTCGACCCGGGGGTAAATGGTCGCATTCGGAGATTTCCGGTCCGGCGCCCAAATTCTCTCGGGAGCGCGGTCGCAGGCTGCCGATGCGATCGCATACGGACACCGCTCGCTCAAACCTGCATAAACTTTTCGCTCAGTTATCGGAATCGCTTATAAGACAACAATTCGGAATCGGCACTCAGAGGCGGTCGACGCCCGTTTGTTGCCTCAGGCGATAAGACGTCGTTTCGGAGTCGAAAATCCTTCGTTTCACACTCTGAAATTGCGATTCTAGCCGACGATCTCCCTGATTCCATGGTATTTTGGCAGTAGCGACTCCCTTGATTACGCGAATCACTGGCGGAGCCCACACGCGGAGCCGCCCAGTCACAGCGATCGGAAGTCTTGTTCAACTCGACGCGAGATCTCCTCCCCAGGTCGTGGATATGGGTGCCCGAACATCGCCGATATAGTCACCCCCTTCGGTTTATTACCACCCCTTCAGTGAAAGAATTGGGCATAACTTTCCGCACGGGCATCAATCGCTTATGTGACCACAATTCAAAATCGGCACCCCGAGACGGTCGACAAGGCGCTGGTTTTCGCGAATTCCGTTCCAGGGCCAAAATTCCCCGGAGCGTGTGTACTAGTACACCGACTGCCGTACCCTCCGGTCGGGGTGATATTTATTCGCCCGAGGTCGAACCGCCCGCGAGGCCCCAATTCAGAATGGACTTCGACCCGGTCGGTAAATGGTCGCATTCGGAGATTTCCGGTCCGGCGCCCCAATTCCTCTCCGGGACGCGGTCGCAGGCTGCCGATGCGATCGCATACGGACACCGCTTCGCTCAAACAGGCATAACTTTTCGCTCGTTTTTGAATCGCTTATAAGACCCTATTCGAATCGGCACTCAGAGGCGCTCGACTACCCCTGTTGCCTCAGGCCATAAGACGTCGTTTCGGGGTCAAAATCCTTCGTTTTGCACTCTGAAATTGCGATTCTAGCCGACGATCTCCCTTATTCCAGGTTTTTTGGCAGTAGCGACTCCCTCGATTACTGAATCACTGGCGGACCCACACGCGGAGCCGCCCAGTCACAGCGATCGGAAGTCGTGTTCAACTCGACGCGAGATCTCCTCCCTGGTCGTGGATATGGGTGCCCGAACATCGCCGATATAGTACCCCCTCCGGTTTTATCCCACCCCTTCAGCGAAAGAATTGGGCATAACTTTCCGCACGGTATCGGAATCGCTTATGTGACCACAATTCGGAATCGCACTCGAGACGGTCGCAAGGCACTGGTTTCGCGGAATTCCGTTCCGGGCTAAAATTCCCCCCGGAGCGTGTGTACTAGTACACCGACTGCCGTACCCTCCGTCGGACGTGGATATTTATTCGCCCGGGGTCGGAACCGCCCGCTAGGCCCCAATTCAGATCGGCACTTCGACCCGTCGGTAAATGGTCGCATTCGGAGATTTCGGTCCCGCACCCAATTCCTCTCCGGGAGCGCGGTCGCAGGCTGCCGATGCGATCGCATACGGACACCGCTTCGCTCAAACAGGCATAACTTTTCGCTCGGTTATCGGAATCGCTTAAAGACCCCAATTCGGAATCGGCACTCAGAGGCGCTCGACGGCCCGTTATTGCCTCAGGCCATAAGACGTCGTTTCGGGGTCGAAAATCCTTCGTTTTGCACTCTGAAATTGTGATTCTAGCCGACGATCTCCCTTATTCCAAGGTTTTTTGGCAGTAGCGACTCCCTCGATTACGCGAATCGCGGGCGGACCCCACACGCGGAGCCGCCCAGTCACAGCGATCGGAAGTCGTGTTCAACTCGACGCGAGATCTCCTCCCCAGGTCGTGGATATGGGTGCCCAAAAATCGCCGATATAGTCACCCCCTCCGGTTTATTCCCACCCCTTCAGCGAAAGAATTGGGCATAACTTTCCACACGGGCATCGGAATTGCTTATGTGACCAACAATTCGGAATCGGCACAACGAGACGGTCGACAAGGCGCTCGTTTCATAGAATTCCATTCCGGGGCCAAAATTCACCCCGGAGCGTGTGTACTAGTACACCGACTGCCGTACCCTCTGGTCGAACGCGGATATTTATTTGCCCGGGGGTCGGAACCGCCCGCGAGGCACCAATTCAGAATCGGCGCTTTGACCCGATCGGTAAATGGTCGCATTCGGAGATTTCCGGTCCGGCACCAAAATTCCTCTCCGAGAGCGCGGTCGCAAGCTGCCGATGTGATCGCATACGGACACCGCTTCGCTCAAACAGGCATAACTTTTCGCTCGGTTATCGAATCGCTTATAAGACCCCAATTCGGATCGGCACTAGAGGCGCTCGACTCCGCCTTATTGCCTCAGGCCATAAGACGTCGTTTTCGGGTCGAAAATCCTTCGTTTTGCACTCTGAAATGTGATTCTACCGACGATCTCCCTTATTCCAAGGTTTTTTGGCAGTAGCGACTCCCTCGATTACGCGAATCGCTGGCGGAACGCACATGCGGAGCCACCCAATGAGAGCGATCGGAAGTCGTGTTCAACTCGATGCGAGATCTCCTCCCCAGGTCGTGGATATGGTTGCCCGAACATCGCTGATATAGTCAGCCCCTCTGGTTTATTCCCACCCCTTCAGCGAAAGAATTGGGCATAACTTTCCGCACGAGCATCGGAATCGCTTATGTGACCACAATTCGGAATCGACACTCCGAGACGGTCGACAAAGCGCTAGTTTTGCGGAATTCCATTCCGGGGCAAAAAATTCCCCCGGAGCGTGTGTACTCGTACACCGACTGCCGTACCCTCTAGTCAGACGCGGATATTTATTCGCCCGGGGATCGGAACCGCCCACGAGGCCCCAATTCAGAATCGGTGCTTCGACCCGGTCGGTAAATGGTCACATTCGGAGATTTCCGGTCCGACGCCCAAATTCCTCTCCGGGAGCGCGGTCGTAGGATGCCGATGCGATCGCATACGGACACCGCTTCGCTCAAACAGGCATAACGTTTCGCTCGGTTATCGGAATAGCTTATAAGACCCCAATTCGGAGTCGGCACTCAGAGGCGCTCGACTCCCCCTTATGGCATCAGGCCATAAGACGTCATTTCGGGGGTCGAAAATCCTTCGTTATGCACTCCGAAATTGCGATTTTAGCCGATGATTTCCCTTATTCCTAGGTTTTTTGGCAGTAGCGACTCCCTCGATTACGCGAATCGCTGGCGGAGTGCACACACGGAGCCGCCCAATCAGAGCGATCGGAAGTCGTGTTCAACTCGACGCGAGATCTCCTCCCCAGGTCGTGGATATAGGTGCCCAAACATCGCCGATATAGTCACCCCCTTCTGTTTATTCCCACCCCTTCAGCGAAAGAATTGGGCATAACTTTCCGCACGGGCATCAGAATCGCTTATGTGACAACAATTCAGAATCGGCACTCCAAGACGGTCGACAAGGCACTGGTTTTCGCGGAATTCCATTCCGGGGCCAAAATTCCCCCCGGAGCGTGTGTACTAGTACACCGACTGCCCTACACTCCGGTCGGACGCGGATATTTATTTGCCCGGGGGTCGGAACCGCCCGCGAGGCCCCAATTAAGAATCGGTGCTTCGACCCGGTCGGTAAATGGTCGCATTCGGAGATTTCCGGTCCGACACCCAAATTCCTCTCCGGGAGCGCGGTCGTAGGATGCCGATGCGATCGCATACGGACACCGCTTCGCTCAAACAGGCATAACTTTTCGCTCGTTATCGGAATCGCTTATAAGACCCCAATTCGGAATCGGCACTCAGAGGCGCTCGACTCCCCATTATGGCATCAGGCCATGAGACGTCGTTTCAGGGGTCAAAAATCCTTCGTTACGCACTCCAAAATTGCAATTTTAGCCGATGATATCCCTTATTCCAAGGGTTTTTGGCATTAGCGACTCCCTCGATTACGCGAATCGCTGGCGGAGCGCACACGCGGAGCCGCCCAATCAGAGCGATCGGAAGTCGTGTTCAACTCGACGTGAGATCTCCTCCCCAGGTCGTGGATATGGGTGCCCGAACATCGCCGATATAGTCACCCTCTCCTGTTTATTCCCACCCCTTCAGCGAAAGAATTGGGCATAACATTCCGCACGGGCATCGGAATCGCTTATGTGACCACAATTCAGAATGGGCACTCCAAGACGGTCGACAAGGCGCTGGTTTCGCGGAATTCCATTCCGGGTGCAAAATTCCCCCCGGAGCGTGTGTACTAGTACACCGACTGCCGTACCCTCCGGTCGGACGCAGATATTTATTCACCCCGGGCTCGGAACCGCCCGCGAAGCCCCAATTCAGAATCGACGCTTCGACCCGGTCGGTAAATGGTCGCATTCGCAGATTTCCGGGCCGACGCCCAAATTCCTCTCTGGGAGCGCGGTCGCAGGCTGCCGATGCGATGGCATACGGACACCGCTTCGCTCAAACAGGCATAACTTTTCGCTCGGTTATCGGAATCGCTTATAAGACACAATTCAGAATCGACACTCAGAGGCGCTCGACTCCCCCTTATTGCCTCAGGCCATAAGACGTCGTTTTGGGGTCGAAAATCCTTCGTTTCTCACTCTGAAATTGCGATTCTAGCCGATGATCACCCTTATTCCTAGGTTTTTTGGCAGTAGTTACTCCATCGATTACGTGAATCGCTGGCGGAGCGCACACGCGGAGCCGCCCAATCAGAGCGATCGGAAGTCGTGTTCAACTCGATGCGAGATCTCCTCCCCAGGTCGTGGATATGGGTGCCCGAACCTCGCCGATATAGTCACCCCCTCCGATTTATTCCAACCCCTTCAGCGAAAGAATTGGGCATAACGTTCCGCACGGGCATCGGAATCGCTTATGTGACCACAATTCGGAATCGGCACTCCGAGACGATCGACAAGGACCTGGTTTCGCGGAATTCCGTTCCGGGGAAAAAATTCCCCCCGGAGCGTGTGTACTAGTACACCGACTGCCGTACCCTCCGATCGGACGCGGATATTTATTTGCTCGGGGCTCGGAACCACCCGCGAGGCCCCAATTCAAAATCGGTGCTTCGACCCGGTCGGTAAATGATCGCATTCAGAGATTTCCGATCCGACTCCCAAATTCCTCTCCGGGAGCGCGGTCGCAGGCTGCCGATGCGATCGCATTCGGACACCGCTTCGCTCAAACACGCATAACTTTTCGCTCGGTTATCGGAATCGCTTATAAGACCCCAATTCGGAATCGGCACTCAGAGGCGCTCGACTCCCCCGATTACGCGAATCGCTATCGGAGCGCACACGCGGAGCCGCCAAATTAGAGCGATCGGAAGTCGTGTTCAACTCGACGCGAGATCTCCTCCCTAGGTCGTGGATATGGGTGCCCGAACATCGCCGATATAGTCACCCCCTTCTGTTTATTCCCACCCCTTCAGCGAAAGTATTGGGCATAATTTTCCGCACGACCATCGGAATCGCTTTTGTGACCACAATTCAGAATCGGCACTCCAAGATGGTCGACAAGGCGTTGGTTTCGCGGAATTCCATTCCGGGGCCAAAATTCCCCCCGGAGCGTGTGTACTAGTACACCGACTGCCATACCCTCTAGTCGGACGCGGATATTTATTTGCCCAGGGGTCGGAACCGCCCACGAGGCCCCAATTCAGAATCGGCGCTTCGACCCGATCGGTAAATGGTCGCATTCGGAGATTTACAGTCCGGCGACAAAATTCCTCTCCGGGAGCACGGTCGCAGGCTGCCGATGCGATCGCATACGGACACCACTTCGCTCAAACCAGCATAACGTTTCGCTCGGTTATCGGAATCGCTTATAAGACCCCAATTCGGAATCGGCACTCAGAGGCGCTCGACTCCCCCTTATAGCCTTAGGCCATAACGTCGTTTCGGGGTCGAAAATCCTTCATTTCGCACTCCGAAATTGCGATTCTAGCCGATGATCTCCCTTATTCCTAGGTTTTTTGGCATTAGCGACTCCCTCAATTACGCGAATCGCTGGCGGAGCGCACACGTGGAGCCGCCCAATCAGAGCGATCGAAAGTCGTGTTCAACTCGATGCGAGATCTCCTCCCCAGGTCATGGATATGGGTGCCCGAACATCGCCGATATAGTCACCCCCTCCGATTTATTCCCACCCCTTCAGCAAAATAATTGGGCATAACGTTCCGCACGGGCATCGGAATAGCTTATGTTACCACAATTCGGAATCGGCACTCCGAGACGGTCGACAAGGCGGTGGTTTCGCGGAATTCCATTCCGGGGCCAAAATTCCCCCTGGAGCATGTGTACTAGTACACCGACTGCCGTACCCTCCGGTCGGACGCGGATATTTATTCGCCCGGGGCTCGGAACCGCCCGCGAGGCCCCTATTCAGAAACGGCGCTTCGACCCGGTTGGTAAATGGTCGCATTCGGATATTTCCGGTCCGATGCCGAAATTCCTCTCCGGGAGCGCGGTCGCAGGCTGCCGATGCGATCGCATACGGACACCGCTTCGCTAAAACATGCATAACTTTTCGCTCGGTTATCGGTATCGCTTATAAGACCCCAATTCAGAATTGGCACTCAGAGGCGCTCGACTCGCCCTTATGGCATCAGGCCATAAGACGTCGTTTCTGGATCGAAAATCCTTCGTTTCACACTCCGAAATTGTGATTCTAGCCGACGATCTCCCTTATTCCAAGGTTTTTTGGCAGTAGCGACTCCCTCGATTACGCGAATCGCTGGCGGAGCACCCATGCGGAGCCGCCCAATCAGAGCGATCAGAAGTTCTGTTCAACTCGACGCGAGATCTCCTCCCCAAGTCGTGGATATGGGTGCCCGAACATCGCCGATATAGTCACCCCCTCCGGTTTGTTCCCACCCCTTCAGCGAATGAATTGGGCATAACTTTCTGCACGGGCATCGGAATCGCTTATGTGACCGTAATTCAGAATCAGCACTCCGAGGCGGTCGACAAGGCGTTGGTTTCGCGGAATTCCATTCTGGGGCCAAAATTCCCCCGGAGCGTGTGTACTAGTACACCGACTGCCGTACCCTCTGGTCGGACGCGGATATTTATTCGCCCGGGGATCGGAACCGCCAGCGAGGCCCCAATTCAGAATCGGCGCTTTGACCCGGTCGGTAAATGGTCGCATTCGGAGATTTCCAGTCCGACGCCCAAATTCCTCTCCGGGGGCGCGGTCGTAGGATGCCGATCGCATACGGACACCGCTTCGCTCAAACAGGCATAACGTTTCGCTCGGTTATCGGAATCGCTTATAAGACCCCAATTCGGAATCGGCACTCAGAGGCGCTCGCCTCCCCCTTACTACCTCAGGCCATAAGACGTCGTTTCGGGGTCGAAAATCCTTCGTTTCGCACACCGAAATTGCGATTCTAGCCGATGATCTCCCTTATTCCAAGGTTTTTTGGCAGTAGCGACTCCATCGATTACGCGAATCGCTAGCGGAGCGCACACGCGGAGCCGCCCAATCAGAGAGATCGGAAGTCGTGTTCAACTCGATGCGAGATCTCCTCCCCAGGTCATGGATATGGGTGCCCGAACACCGCCGATATAGTCACCCCCTCCGGTTTATTCCCACCCCTTCAGCGAAAGAATTGGGCATAACTTTCCGTACGGGCATTGGAATCGCTTATGTGACCACAATTCGGAATCGACACTCCGAGACGGTCAACAAGGCGCTGGTTTCGCGGAATTCCGTTCCGGGGCAAAAATTCTCCCCGGAGCGTGTGTACTAGTACACCAACTGCCGTACCCTCCGGTCGGACATGGATATTTATTCGCCCCGGGCTCGGAACCGCACGCGAGGCCCCTATTCAGAATCGGCGCTTCGACCCGGTCGGTAAATGGTCGCATTTGGAGATTTCTGTCCGGCGCCAAAATTCCACTCCGGGAGCGCGGTCGCAGGCTGCCGATGCGATCTCATACGGACACCGCTTCGCTCAAACAGGCATAACTTTTCGCTCGGTTATCGGAATCGCTTATAAGACCCCAATTCGGAATCGGCACTCAGAGGCGCTCGACTCCCCCTTATTGCCTCAGGACATAAGACGTCGTTTTGGGGTTGAAAATCTTTCGTTTCGCACTACGAAATTGCGATGCTAGCCGATGATCTCCCTTATTCCTAGGTTTTTTGGCAGTAGCGACTCCCTCGATTACGCGAATCGCTGGCGGAGCGCACACGCGGAGCCGCCCAATCAGAGCGATCGGAAGTCGTGTTCAACTCGATGCGAGATCTCCTCCCCAGGTCGTGGATATGGGTGCCCGATCATCGACGATAGAGTCACCCCCTCCGATTTATTCCCACCCCTTCAGCGAAAGAATTTGGCATAACGTTCCGCACGGGCATCGGAATCGCTTATGTGACAACAATTCGGAATCAGCACTCCGAGACGGTCGACAAGGTGCTGGTTTCGCGGAATTCCATTCCGGGGCCAAAATTCCCCCCAGTGCGTGTGTACTAGTACACCGACTGTCGTACCCTCCGGTCGGACGCGGATATTTATTCGCCTGGGGGTCAGAACCGCCCGCGAGGCCCCAATTCAGAATCGGCACTTCGACCCGGTGGGTAAATGGTCGCATTCGGAGATTTCCGGTCCGGCGCCCAAATTACTCTCCGGGAGCGCGGTCGCAGGCTGCCGATGCGATCGCATACGGACACCGCTTCGCTCAAACAGGCATAACTTTTCGCTCGGTTATCGGAATCGCTTATAAGACCACAATTCGGAATCGGCACTCAGAGGCGCTCGACGCCCCCTTATGGCCATAGGCCATAAGATGTCATTTCGGGGTCGAAATTCCATCGTTTCGCACTCCGAAATTGCGATTCTAGCCGATGATCTCCCATATTCCAAGGTTTTTTGGCAGTAGCTACTCCCTCGATTACGCGAATCGCTGGCGGAGCCCACACGCGGAGCCGCCCAGTCAGAGCGATCGGATGTCGTGTTCAACTCGATGCGAGATCTCCTCCCCAGGTCATGGATATGGGTGCCCGAACATCGCCGATATAGTCACCCCCTCCGGTTTATTTCCACCCCTTCAGCGAAAGAATTGGGCATAACTTTTCGCACGGGCATCGGAATCGCTTATGTGACCACAATTCGGAATCGGCACTCCGAGATGGTCGACAAGGCGCTGGTTTCACAGAATTCCATTCTGGGGCTAAAATTCCCCCCAGTGCGTGTGTACTAGTACACCGACTGTCGTACCCTCCGGTCGGATGCGGATATTTATTCGCCCGGGGGTCGGAATCTCCCGCGTGGCCCCAATTCAGAATCGGCGCTTCGACCCGGTCGGTAAATGGTCGCATTCAGAGATTTCCGGTCCGGCGCCCAAATTCCTCTCCGGGAGCGGTGTCGCAGGCTGCCGATGCGATCGCATACGGACACCGCTTCTCTTAAACAGGCATAACTTTTCGCTCGGATATCGGAATCGCTTATAAGACCACAATTCGGAATCGGCACTCAGAGGCGCTCGACGCTCCGTTATTGCCTCAGGCCATAATACGTCGTTTCGGGGTCGAAAATTCTTCGTTTCGCACTCCGAAATTGCGATTCTAGCCGATGATCTCCCTTATTCCTAGGGTTTTTGGCAGTAGCGACTCCTTCGATTAAGCGAATCACTGGCGGAGCACACACGCGGATCCGCCCAGTCACAGCGATCGGAAGTCATGTTCAACTTGATGCGAGATCTCCTCCCCAGGTCGTGGATATGGGTGCCCGAACATTGCCGATATAGTCACCCCCTCCGGTTTATTCCAACCCCTTCAGCGAAAGAATTGGGCATAACTTTCCGCACGTGCATCGGAATCGCTTATGTGACCACAATTCGGAATCGGCACTCCGAGACAGTCGACAAGGCGCTGGTTTCGTGGAATTCCATTCCGGGGTCAAAATTCCCCCTGGTGCGTGTGTACTAGTACACCGACTGTCGTACCCTCCGGTTGGACGCAGATATTTATTCGCCCGGGGGTCGGAACCGCCCGTGAGGCCCCAATTCAGAATTGGTGCTTCGACCCGGTCGGTAAATGGTCGCATTCGGAGTTTTCCGGTCCGGCGCCCAAATTCCTCTCCGGGAGCACGGTCGCAGGATGCCGATGCGATCGCATACGGACACCGCTTCGCTCAAACAGGCATAACGTTTCGCTCGGTTATCGGAATCGCTTATAAGACAACAATTCGGAATCGGCACTCAGAGGCGCTCGACGCACTATTATTGCCTCAGGCCATAATACGTCGTTTCGGGGTCGAAAATCCTTCGTTTCGAACTCCGAAATTGCGATTCTAGCCAATGATCTCCCTTATTCCAAGGTTTTTTGGCAGTAGCGACTCCCTCGATTACGCGAATCGTTGGCGGAGCCCACACGCGGAGCCTCCCAGTCAGAGCGGGGTTTATTGCAGTGCATACACATGGGTTTCCCGCTAGCGGTAAAGGCTGAAAACCTTGCTGTGCTAAGAAGCTCGTCCAGAGTGCGGGGATCGCATTCCAAAAGTCTCGCTCTCACTGCTGGTCTGAGTCTCATTATGAAGTTTCTCACCTTGCGTTTCTCCTCATGCTCTCTAGCCCTAGCCTCACGCTTTCCTTGACTCACCATTGCTTGCAAAACAATTCAATATAGTTAAGGTCTAACTTATCAAATCCTATCTATCTTTCTTACGATCTTTCATTCATTATTATTACTTTCTACACATATGGACAAATTCCTATAAAGACTTTGCAAGCCTTCGGTAAAACGTCCATAACTTTCGACCGGGTATTAGAATCGCTTATATGACCACTTTTCAAAATCGACACTCAGAGGCGCTCGTCGCCATTGATTGCCGAGGCGATCGGATGCCGTTTCTGAGTCGAAATTCAATCGTTTCGGCCACCAAAATTTGATTCCTGCCGACGATTTGCATTTTTTTGCCGCGACGTCTCCTGGATCACGCGGCTCCTCTGAGGTCGAAGGTCGCGTTTTTTTCAGAATCGGCCCTTCTCGGCGGTTGAAGGTCGCCGTCGACGCGGCCCGACGGCTCCTACCCACGTCGTAAACGAGTGCGCGCGAAAATGGCCGAGTTCGCCTCCCCTGACGGATTGCTCCAACCCCCTTCTACTGAAGAAATGGGCATAACTTTCCGCCCGGGTATCAGAATCGCTTATGTGACCACTCTTTGGAATCGTCTCTCCGAGCCGGTCGCGAAGACGCCAGTCTCGTGAAATTCCGACCCCGGCGCCCGAAATGCCACCTCGTGGCGTGTGTACTAATACACCGATTTTTGCACCACTTCGGTAAAACGTAGATATTTCCTCGCCCGGTGATCGGAACCGCCCGCGAGGCCCCAATTCTGAATCGGCACTCCGACCCGGTCGGCCCTCGGCCGGACTCGGAGATTTCCTGTTCGGCGGCCGTATTCCGCTCTCGGAGGTCGGCAGCGGCGACACGCCTTCGGTAAAATGGCCATAACTTTCCGCCAGCGCATCGGAATCGCTTATATGACAACTTTTCGGAATCGGCACTCAGAGGCGCTCGTCGCCCTCGATTGTCGAGGCGATCGAACGCCGTTTCTGCGTCGAAAATCAATCGTTTCGGCCACTAAAACTTCGGTTCCTGCCGGCGATTCACATTTTTTTGCCGCGACGTCTCCTGGATCACGCGGCTCCGCTGCAGGGCCGCCGCCCATAGTCGGCCCTTCTCGGCGTTCGAAGGTCGCCGTCGACGCGGCCCGACGGCTCCTCCCCGCATCGTAAACGAGTGCGCACGAAAATGGCCGATTTCGCCACCCCTAACGGATTGCTCCCACCCCCTTCTACGGAAGAAATGGACATAACTTTCCGCCCGGGTATCAGAGTCACTTATGTGACCACTCTTCGGAATCGTCTCTCCGAGCCGGTCGAGAAGACGACAGTCTCCCAAAATTTCGAGCCCGGCCCGAAATGCCACCTCGGGGCGTGTGTACTAGTACACCGATTTTCGCACCACTTCGGTAAACGTGGATATTTCCTCGCCTGGTGATCGGAACCGGCCGCGAAGCCCCAATTCTGAATCGGCACTCCGACCCGGTCGGCCCTGGGCCAGACTTAGATATTTCCTGTCCGGTGCCCGGATTCCGCTCCCGGAGGGCGGCAGCGGCTCCCGATGCCCATGGATTCCGACACGCCTTCGGTAAAACGGCCATAACTTTCCGCCTGGGCATCGGAATCGCTTATATGACCACTTTTCAGAATCAGCACTCAGAGGCGCTCGTCGCCCCTGATTGTCGAGGCCATTAGATGTCGTTTCATAGTTGAAAATCAATCGTTTCGGCCACCAAAATTTCAGTTCCTTCCGGCGATTCGCATTTTTTTGCCGCGACGTCTCCTGGATCACACGGCTCCTCTGAGGTCGAAGGTCGCGTTTTTTTCAGAATCGGCCCTTATCGGCGGTCGAAGGTCGCCGTCGACGAAGCCCGACGGTTCCTACCCGCGTCGTAAACTAGTGCGCGGGAAAATAGCCGATTTCGCCACCCCTGACGAATTGCTCCCACCCCTTCTACGGAAGAAATGGGCATAACTTTCCGCCCGGGTATCAGAATCGCTTATGTGACCACTCTTCGGAATCGTCTCTCCGAGCCGGTCGAGAAGACGCCAGTCTCGTGAAATTTCGAGCCCGACGCCCGAAATGCCACCTCGGGGCGTGTGTAATAGTACACCAATTTTCTCACCACTTCGGTAAAACGTGGATATTTCCTCGCCGGTGATCGGAACCGCCCGCAAGGCCCTAATTCCGAATCTGCACTCCCACCCGGTCGGCCCTGGGCCGGACTTGGAGATTTCCGGTCCATCGCCCGGATTCCGCACCCGGAGGGCGGCAGCAGCTCCCGATGCGAATGGATTCTGACACGCCTTCGGT
The DNA here is from genome assembly GCA_014218235.1 of Colocasia esculenta. NCBI lineage: Eukaryota > Viridiplantae > Streptophyta > Magnoliopsida > Alismatales > Araceae > Colocasia > Colocasia esculenta. The sequence continues at coordinate 19,891 of JACBKR010005101.1, forward strand.
AAAACAGCCATAACTTTCCTCCCGGGTATCAGAATCCCTTATATGACCACTTTTCGAAATCGGCACTCAGAGGCGCTCATCGCATTGAATTGCCGAGGCGATCGGATGCCGTTTCCGAGTCGAAAATCAATTGTTTCGGCCACCAAAATTTTGATTCCTGCCGGCGATTTGAGATTTTTTGCCGCGATGTCTCCTGGATCACGCTGCTCCTCTGAGGTCGAAGGTCACGTTTTTTTTAGAATCGGCCCTTCTCGACAGTCGAAGGTCGCCGTCGACACTGCCCGACGGCACCTACCCGCGTCGTAAACGAGTGCGCGCGAAAATGGCCGATTTCGCCACCCCTGACGGATTGCTCCCACCCCCTTCTATGAAAGAAATGGGCATAACTTTCCGCTCGGGTATCAGAATCGCTTATGTGACCACTCTTCGGAATCGTCTCTTCGAGCCGGTCGAGAAGACGCCAGTCTCGTGAAATTCCGAGCTCGGCGCCCGAAATGCCACCTCGGGGCGTGTGTACTAGTACACCGATTTTTGCACCACTATGGTAAAACGTGGAAATTTCCTCGCCCGGTGATCGGAACCGCCCGCGAGGCCCCAATTCCGAATCGGCACTCCGACCCGGTCGGCCTTGGGCTGGACTCGGAGATTTCCGGTCCGGCGCCCAGATTCCGCTCCCGGAGGGCGGCAGCGGCTCCCGATGCTCAATGATTCTGACACGCCTTCGGTAAAATGGCCATAACTTTCCGCCCGGGTATCAGAATCGTTTATATGACCACTTCTCGAAATCAGCACTCATAGGCGCTCGTCGCCTCTAATTGCCGAGGCGATCGGATGCCGTTTCTGAGTCGAAAATCAATCGTTTCGGCCACCAAAATTTCGATTCCTGCCGACGATTTGCATTTTTTTGCCGCGACGTCTCCTGGATCACGCGGCTCCTCTGAGTATGAAGGTCGGATTTTTTTCAGAATCGGCCCTTCTCGGCGGTCGAAGGTCGCCGTCGACGCGGCCCGACTGCTCCTACCCGCTTCTATGGAAGAAATGGGCATAACTTTCCGCCCGGGTATCAGAATTGCTTATGTGACCACTCTTCGGAATCGTCTCTCCGAGCCGGTCGAGAAGACGCCAGTCTCGTGAAATTCCGACCTTGGTGCCCAAAATGCCACCTCGAGACGTGTGTACTAGTACACCGATTTTTGCACCACTTCGGTAAAACGTAGATATTTCCTCGCCCGGTGATCGGAACCGCCCGCGAGGCCCTAATTCCGACTCGGAGATTTCCTGTCCGGCACTCGGATTCTGCTCCCGGAGGTCGGCAGCGGCTCCCGATCCACACGGATTCCGACACACCTTCGGTAAAACGGCCATAACTTTCTGCCCGGGCATCAGAATCGCTTATATGACCACTTTTTGGAATCGTCACTCAGAGGCGCTCGTTGGCCTTGTTTGACGAGGTGATCGGACGCCGTTTCCGAATCTAAAATCAATCGTTTCGGCCTCAAAAATTTTGGTTCCTGCTGGCGATTCGCATATTTTTGCCGCGACGTCTCCTGGATCACGTGGCTCCCCTGCGGGACTGCCGCCCACAGTCGTCCCTTCTCGGCAGTCGAAGGTCGCCGTCGACGCGGCCCGACGGCTCCTCCCCGCGTTCTAAACGAGTGCGCGCGAAAATGCCCGATTTCGCCACCCCTGACGGATTGCTCCCACCCCCTTCTACGGAATAAATGGGCATAACTTTCCGCCCGGGTATCAGAATCGCTTATGTGACCACTCTTTGGAATCGTCTCTCCGAGCCAGTCGAGAAGACGCCAGTCTCGTGAAATTCCGAGCCCGGTGCCCGAAATGCCATCTCGGGGCGTGTGTACTAGTACAACCGATTTTCGCACCACTTCGGTAAAACGTAGATATTTCCTCGCCCGGTGATCGGAACCGCCCGCGAGGCCCTAATTCCGACTCGGAGATTTCCTGTCCGGCACTCGGATTCTGCTCCCGGAGGTCGGCAGCGGCTCCCGATCACACGGATTCCGACACGCCTTCGGTAAAACGGCCATAACTTTCTGCCCGGCATCAGAATCGCTTATATGACCACTTTTTGGATAGTCACTCAGAGGCGCTCGTTGGCCTTGTTTGACGATGTGATCGGACGCCGTTTCGAATCTAAAATCATCGTTTCGGCCTCCAAATTTTGGTTCCTGCTGGCGATTCGCATATTTTTGGCCGGCGACGTCTCCTGGATCACGTGGCTCCCCTGCGGGACTGCCGCCCACAGTCGTCCCTTCTCGGCAGTCGAGGGTCGCCGTCGACGCGGCCCGACGGCTCCTCCCCGCGTTCTAAACGAGTGCGCGCGAAAATGCCCGATTTCGCCACCCCTGACGGATTGCTCCCACCCCCTTCTACGGAATAAATGGCCATAACTTTCCGCCCGGGTATCAGAATCGCTTATGTGACCACTCTTTGGAATCGTCTCTCCGAGCCAGTCGAGAAGACGCCAGTCTCGTGAAATTCCGAGCCCGTCGCCCTCAATGCCATCTCGGGGCGTGGGTACTAGTACCCGTTTTCGCACCACTTCGGTAAAACGGATATTTCCTCGCCTGGTGATCGGAACTGCCCGCGAGGCCCTAATTTCGAATCAGCACTCCAACCCGGTCAGCCCTGGCCGGACTCGGAGATTTCCTGTCCGGCGCCCAGATTCTGCTCTCGGAGGGCGGCAGCGGCTCCCGATGCGCACGGATTCCGACACGCCTTCGGTAAAACGGCCATAACTTTTCGCCCGGGCATCAGAATCGCTTATATGACAACTTTTCAGAATCGGCACTCAGAGGCGCTCCTCGTCGTTTATTGCCGAGGCGGTCGGACGCCAATTTCGAGTCAAAAATCAATCGTTTCGGCCACCAAAATTTTGATTCCTGCCGACGATTCGCATTTTTTTGCCGCGACGTCTCAAGGATCACACGGCTCCTCTGAGGTCGAAGGTCGCATTTTTTTTTCAGAATCAGCCCTTCTCGCCGGGTCGAAGTCACCATCGATGCAGCCCGACGGCTCCTACCCGCGTCGTAAACGAGTACGCTGGAAAATGGCCGATTTCGCCACCCTTGACGGATTGCTCCCACCCCTTATACGGAAGAAATGGGCATAACTTTCCGCCCGGGTATCAGAATCGCTTATGTGACCACTCTTCGGAATCGTCTCTCCGAGTCGGTCGAGAAGATGCCAGTCTCGTGAAATTTCGAGCCCAGCGCTCGAAATGCCACCTCGGGGTGTGTACTAGTTCCCGATTTTCGCACCACTTCGGTAAAATGTGAATATTTCCTCGCCCGGTGATTGGAACCGCTTGCGAGCCCCAATTCCGAATCGGCACTCCGACCCGGTCGGCCCTGGGCCGGACTCAGAGATTTCGATCCGGCGCCCCGATTTCGCTCCAGAAGGGCGGCGCGGCTCCCGATGCCCACGGATTGATTGCCGAGGCGATCGGACGCCGTTTTCGAGTCGAATTTCAATCATTTCGGCCACCAAAATTTCTATTCCTGCCGGCGATTCACATTTTTTTACCGCGACGTCTCCTGGATCACACGGCTCCTCTGAGGTCGAAGGTCGCATTTTTTTCAGAATCAGCCTTTCTCAGCAGTCGAAGGTCGTCGTCGACGCGGCCCGACGGCTCCTACCCGCGTCGTAAAGGAGTGCGCGCGAAAATGGCCGTTTTCGCCACCCCTGACGGATTACTCCAACCCCTTCTACTGAAGAAATGGGCATAACTTTCCGCCCGAGTATCAGAATCGCTTATGTGACCACTCTTCGGAATCGTCTCTCCGAGCCGTTCGAGAAGACGTCAGTCTCGAGAAATTTTGAGCCCGGAGCCCGAAATGCCACCCCGGGGCGTGTGTACTAGTACACAGATTTTTGCACCACTTCGGTAAAATATGGATATTTCCTCGCCCAGTGATCGGAACCGCCCGCGAGGCCCCAATTCCGAATCTGCACTCCGACCCGGTCGGCCCTGGGCCGGACTCGGAGATTTCTGGTCCGGCGCCCCGATTTCGCTCCCGAAGGGTGGCGCGGCTCCCGATGCCCACGGATTCTGACACGCCTTCGGTAAAACGGCCATAACTTTCCGCCCGGGTATCAGAATTGCTTATATGACCACTTTTCGAAATCGGCACTCAGAGGCGCTCGTCGCCTTCGATTGCCGAGGTGATCGGATGCCGTTTCCCAGTGGAAAATCAATCGTTTCGGCCACCAAAATTTCGATTCCTGCCGGCGATTTGTGTTTTTTTACCGCGACATCTCCTGGATCACGCGGCTCCTCTGAGGTCGAAGGTCGCATTTTTTTCAGAATCAGCCCTTCACGACGGTCCAAGGTCGCCGTCGACGCGGCCCGACTGCTCCTACCCGCGTCGTAAACGATGTGCGCGAGAAAATGGCCGATTTCGCCACCCCTGACGGATTGCTCCCCCCCCTTCTACGGAAGAAATGGGCATAACTTTCCGCCGGGTATCAGAATCGCTTATGTGACCACTCTTCGGAATCGTCTCTCCGAGCCGGTCGAGAAGACGCCAGTCTCGTGAAATTCCGACCCCGGCGCCGAAATGCCACCCCGGGGCGTGTGTACTAGTACACCGATTTTTGCACCACTTCGGTAAAACGTGGATATTTCCTCTCCCGGTGATCGGAACCGATCGCGAGGCCCCAATTCTGAATCGGCACTCCGACCCTGTCGGCCCTGGGCTGGACTCGGAGATTTCCTGTTCGGCGCCCGGATTCTGCTCCCGGAGGGCGGCAGCGGCACCCGATGCGCATGGATTCAGACACGCCTTCGGTAAAATGGCCATAACTTTCCGCCCGTGCATCGGAATCGCTTATATGACCACTTTTTGGAATCGGCACTCAGAGGCGCTCGTCGAACTTAATTAACGAGGCGATCAGACGCCGTTTTCCGAGTCGAAAATCAATCGTTTCGGCCACCGAAATTTCGGTTCCTGCCGGTGATTCGCATATTTTTGTCGCGACATCTCCTGGATCACGCGGCTCCCCTGCGGGGCTGCCGCCCACAGTCGTCCCTTCTCGGCCGTCGAAGGACGCCGTCGACGCGGCACGACGGCTCCTCCCCGCGTCGTAAACGAGTGCGCGCGAAAATGACCGATTTTGCCACCCCTGACGGATTGCTCCCACTCCGTTCTACGGAAGAAATGGGCATAACTTTTCGCCCGGGTATCAGAATCGCTTATTTGACCACTCTTCGGAATCGTCTCTCCGAGCCGGTCAAGAAGATGCCTGTCTCGTGAAATTCCGAGCCCGACGACCGAAATGCCACCTCGGGGTGTGTGTACTAGGACACCGATTTTTGCACCACTTCGGTAAAACGTGGATATTTGCTCGCCCGGTGATCGGAACCGCCCTCGAGTCCCCAATTTCGAATCAGCACTCCGACCCGGTCGGCCTTGGGCCGGACTCGGAGATTTCCTGTCCGGCGCCAAGATTCCGCTCTCGGAGGGCGGCAGCGGCTCCTGATGCGCACGGATTCCGACACGCCTTCGGTAAAACGACCATAACTTTCCGCCCGGGCATCAGAATCGCTTATATGTCCACTTTTTGGAATCGGCACTCAGAGGCACTCCTCTTCCTTCATTGCCGAGGCGATTGGACGCCATTTTCGAGTCGAAAATCAATCGTTTCGGCCACCAAAATTTCGATTCCTGCCGGCGATTCACACGGCTCCTCTGAGGTCGAAGGTTGCGTTTTTTTCAGAATCGTCCCTTCTCGGTGATCGAAGGTTGTCGTCGACGCGGCCCGACGGCTCCTACCCGCGTCGTAAACGAGTGCGCGAGAAAATGGCCGATTTCGCCACCCCTGACGGATTGCTCCCACCCCCTTCTACGGAAGAAATGGGCATAACTTTCCGCCTGGATATCAGAATCGCTTATGTGACCACTCTTCGGAATCGTCTCTCCGAGCCGGTCAAGAAGATGCTAGTCTCGTGAAATTTCGAGCCCGGCGCCCGAAATGCCACCTCGGGGCGTGTGTACTAGTACACTGATTTTCGCACCACTTCGGTAAAACGTGGATATTTCCTCGCCCGGTGATCGAAACCGCGCGCGAGACCCTAATTCCGAATCTGCACTCCGACTCGGTCGGCCCTGGGCCAGACTAGGAGATTTCCGATCCGGCGCCCGGATTCCGCTCCCGGAGGGCGGCAGCGGCTACCGATGTGTACGGATTCTGACACGCCTTCGGTAAAACGTCCATAACTTTCCGCCCGGGTATCAGAATCGCTTATATGACCACTTTTCGAAATCAACACTCAGAGGCGCTCGTCGCCTTCGATTGTTGAGGCGATCGGATGCCGTTTTTGAGTCGAAAATCAATCGTTTCGGCCACCAAATTCAATTCTTCCCGGGATTGGCAATTTTTGCCGCGTCGTTCCATCACGCAGGCTCCTCTGAGGTCGAAGTGTTGCCCAGCTAGTTAGCCCAGAGGGGGGGTGAAGGGTTATTAAAACTTCGATCTTTGATTAAAACCTGTTTACTGAAAAGATTGCACAACTTAATAACAAGGTTAGAGTTAGAGCAAACAAGATAACAATCACACAAACACACATCCACAAGACACAAGGATTTTATCCTGGTTCGGAACTCCTCTCCACAGGAGACCTACGTCCAGTCCCTGAGCAATACCTCAGGATTTTACTATCAAGGGTACAATCCCCCTTAAGGATCCTTACACCCAGCCTCAACTGGTCTTCCTTCAGCCTGAAGGGAACAACAACCACCCTGGATACCACCAGGTCTTCCTTCGTCCAGAAGGGAACAACAACCACCCTGGATACCACCAGGTCTTCCTTCGTCCAGAAGGGAACACAAACTAATCAGAAAAAGGTTGAAAACAGGCTTCAGATTCTAGCTTGACCAGCTACAACCTGAAGCTCCTAAGCCCCGAGAGAGAAAGAGATTTAACAGGTTTTTCTCTCCAAGGACCACACAGGCTTTAAATGAGAAGATTCTTTGAGCACAGAGAGCTAAGAGCTTTGAACAAGGTTTTGAGTGGAGGCTTCGCTCTTCTTCAAAGTTCTAAAGATTGAGAGAGATGGATTCCTTTCTTCTTCTAAAATCAAGCGATGTTGCTCTATCAGTTGTTTTCTTCTCGTCTTGAGTCTTCTATTTAACTGCTGATTCAAATTCGAACGTTGAAGTGCCGTTGTCTCTTATCCTTGTGTACGTTAGACTGGTTACTGAGGAAGCTTCTGATCGTCAGTCTTTTATCCTGGTGTACACGCCAAAGAGATGTCATAGAACTTTGTATCTGTGTCCAACGTTGTCCAGATGAGTCTTGTCAGATATCTGTAAGCATATCATCAAAAATAGAAGACAGCTAGGACTGCTGTCTATTGTTAGTTGAGATGGAACAGATATTGCAGTATATAGCAAAGCTCCTTTCTGTCCAAGAAAAAGTACGTAGACAGAGTAGCATAGAAATGGAAGATATTGTCTGCATGCATGGGAGATACGATCGGAGAGCATTTAATGCAAAGCAGTCAACGGACAAGATATGACTTTGACTTTTCAACGCTATTATACTGATGCATCAAGAAATTCGATAAGGAGAATCTTGCTGACTTCATAACTTATGAAATCGTTATGAGTTATAGCAAGTCGATATGAACTGTAAAGAAATCGTTGAGATAACTTATGAAGTCGTTGCGCGTTCTAAAGAAATCGTTGCAAGAAATCGTTATGACTAATAAAGAAGTCGTTGCGCGAAATCGTTATGACTAATAAAGAAATCGTTGCGCGAAATCGTTATGACTAATAAGAAGTCGTTGCGCGAAATCGTTATGACTAATAAAGAAATCGTTGCGCGAAATCGTTATGACTAATAAGGAGTCGTTATGAATTCTAAAGAAATCGTTACGCGAAATCGTTATGACTAATAAGAAGTCGTTATGAATTCTAAAGAAATCGTTACGCGAAATCGTTATGACTAATAAAGAATCGTTATGAATTCTAAAGAAATCGTTACGCGAAGTCGTTAGGTACTAAAGAAATCGTTATGAATTCTAAAGAAATCGTTACGCGAAATCGTTGACTAATAAAGAAGTCGTTACGAATTCTAAAGAAATCGTTACGGCTAGAGAGTCGTTGCGAGTTCTAAAGAAATCGTTACGAGGTCTAAAGAAGTCGTTACGGCTAGAGAGTCGTTGCGAGTTCTAAAGAAATCGTTACGAGCTCTAAAGAAGTCGTTACGGCTAGAGAGTCGTTGCGAGTTCTAAAGAAATCGTTACGGGCTCTAAAGAAGTCGTTACGGCTAGAGAGTCGTTGCGAGTTCTAAAGAAATCGTTACGGGCTCTAAAGAAGTCGTTACGGCTAGAGAGTCGTTGCGAGTTCTAAAGAAATCGTTACGGTAACGATTCGAGTGTTCGGTCAAAGAGGAAGTCGTTCTGCTTATCAAAGAAGTCGTTACAGGGACTTAGATAGAAATGATGGGACTTACCAGATTGTCTTGATCTTTCATTTTTCTTTTGCTTCCTGTTCTCAAGTCTCATGAAATCCATTAGTGTTGTTTGTTAATCATCAAAATTATATTAAATAAATGGAAATATTTATTATGGGGACAGTTTGGTCATCAATCTCCCCCTTTTGATGATGACAAAATATACTAAAATCAGACAAAAAATGAAATATGTGTTTCAGATTTATGTTAGTTGTCTCCCCCATTGTTCATTAGGCAAAAAGATAAGCTGTGAGACAAAGAGAGAAAGATTTGTATTAAGAAGGAGAAAGATAATACAGAGGAGATAACAAGGAGGCATGCTGTGAGATAACAGCCCATGCCTTGATCTCAAGATCCTCAAAAATTTGCAGAAACACTCCAAAGGTAACTGAGAAGGAGGGTCCCATGGAAGGGATGTTCCTCTGAATGTAGAGTTGCCTTTGCTGCTCTATGAACTCTCCATACTGAGTTTTGTCCAAAATAAATCTGAAGTAGGTACTCTTGCCAAAACTGGCCCTATGGAGAAATCTGTCCAAGGAAACTGGATAGTGAAGTTGGTGATTTAACAGATCCTGCTTTAAGGCATAGAAGGCAGAATATCTAGCTGCCCAGACAGCATAGAGCTCTGGTAAGGGTGCGATGGAATTGAGATCCATAAAGGCTTCTGCAGAAAGAGTCGGTCCTCTGACTAACCAGATCTTGATTGATAGCTTCCAGTTGCTGATAGAGGCCCGATATAGAAGCTCCCATTCTGAGGAGATGAGTCGTTCACACTCAGAAATGAGTGGAGCTAAGGTCAGGAAGAGATGCGGCCAGAGTGATATTCTCTGAAGATGAACCGCAAGAAGGAGGGAGATCGGCCCTGCTTTGCTGACATCCGGCCCAGCTGCCTTGCAAACATGTCGAGAGCATGAGATCCAGCATCTGAATTAAGCACTAACGAGTGCAGCTTCGGCAGAAGAACTGGAAACTCAGCCTTGAAGGAGACAAAATCTACTGTAAAAGGAAGGTTGAGAGGGGTCTCTGATTGCGCACAGTAATCTGAGAGTTGAACTGGCAAAATTGAACTTCTGGAATTTTGTTCAAATAACAGAAGTCACTGTACAACTGAAAGGCTCTGGCAATGCGAATTTCCTTCAAAATGAAGGATCCCCAGGAGTTCTTGTGCTGGAAGATGAACCACTCAGAGAAGGTGAGTGGGTGATCTCTGTGAGAGAGGGATTCGGCCCTTGCAGTCAGGTATTTTGAGTACTGAGCCTTGTTCCCTTTGATGGCTGCCCACTGATCTTCAGTCTTGAACTCAGTGCCCTCAAGATTTTGGATTTGAAAGGTTGAGATATCTGAGTAAAAGGAAGAACAATGGCTAGGTGTTCGGAGAGGTGAGAAAAGGAATACCATAAATGGTAGAAAGAATGCATTTCTGGAGGTATTCTCTGTAGATAGGTCTTCTCTTAGGATCAAGGGTAAGAGAGTACCATAAAGGAGGATAGAGAGAAGCAGAGGGAGCTTAGAGAGGAAGAGGTTTTTCTCTTTTTCAGGACAGGACTAGGAGGGTCAGTCCTGTGAATGTGAGAGGCTGTGGAAAGAATGGTGAGGAGAGTGTTCCTTTCAAAAGGGTCGGGAACATTGGTGTCAAAAAACCAAGAGGCAGAGGTTTTACTGGAGGAAAGGTAACAGAATTAGGAGGAGTAGGAGGATAGAACAAGTGTTTAGGATTAAAGGAAGAGGTTGGTTGAGGATGAGATGATTGAGTTTGAATAGGAGAAGGTTGAGGAGTTAATGAGGATGAAGCTGAGATGAGAGGTGGAGTAGGTGAGAAGGAGGGTTGAGAGGAAGTAGAGGATGAGGAAGGTTTGGTGCGAGGCATGGGATGTTTTATGGTTGGTGGAGCAGGAGGTGCAGTAGGAGGAGATGAAGGTGTGGAGAGGGTTGGAGTGGCAAGAGATGAAGAATCAGGGGCCTTGGAGACAGACACAGGCTCTTTTCCTTTGACCTTGACTTTCTCTGACTGCAGGAGATGGTCCTGAAGACCCTGAGGCTGCCACTGGTCCGGGTGACCCTACAACTGATGGCCCTGATGGCCCTGACCCTTGAGCTGGCGGCCCTGTTGGCCCTGAGACTTCTGCTGGAGGCCCTGGTGGCCTAGGAACTTCAGCTTGAGGCCCTGGTGGCCTAGGAACTTCAGCTGGAGGGCTCTGAGTAGGTGCAGGAGGGACACCACTAGACTTTGAAATACTGGCCAGCAAATTCTTCATATCAGACATTTCCTTATTGAAGTACCTCATTGCATTTCTTATTGAGGATACGTCTGAGGAGGTTGACACTTGATTTGAGACAATTCCTTGTATACCATTCTGAACTGATGTCAGGATCTCTCCTTGGGCTTTTAGCAAGGCCATAACATGCTTCAACTTTTTTCCTATGGCCCTTCCTTGACCTCCTGTGAACAAACCTTTTCTGCTTACCTGGCTGAGAGACAGGCTCCTAAGCTGCACTGGGGCTTCATTCTCTGGCCTTTCACTCTCAGCATGCTCCCCCTGAATGGGAGCAGGGACTTCAAAACTTCTTGCTCCCCTGAGCAGGAGCTTCTTCCAAGACTACATCTTCATCAGGTCCACCTGCCTGAGAAGAGACTGAGATGGAGGGAATGGAGTCCAATACCTCTCTTAAAATAGAGGTGACTAGGTGGTGGGCGAGGAATCTGCCACACCAGCTGCACCCTCTTCCAATTGAGCTTCGGATTGGCATCCCACAGCTGACTCAACTGGTTCTTGCTCTGCTGGACTTGCTGCTTCTTGCTCTACTTCTACTGCCTCTGGAATATCTGCAATAACTGCTTCTCCTTCAGCCACAGAGGATTTCGACCAAACTCCTTCTTGCACTGAAAAGCCACTTTTCTTCAGGTTCTGGACCTTATAGACTGGCCCATCTTTTCAGCTACCGCCCCTGACAGATCTACTCCAAAGTGCTTGAAAATCTTGGTCAGAAGATGGGCATATGGAAGGGAAACATTCAACTTGCTCTTTGTTTCCCATAACTGAGCATGTGCAAACACATTCGCTCATCATCACGGCGGCCAGGTTTATCTCTTTGTTCTGGATTGCCCAGAACATTATGTCCGAATCTGCCCTAGTGCATGAAGAAAAGGTAGCACTACGGGGAACTAAGATTGGCAGACTATAAAGTGCAGCAACCGGTTGAACGCGGACATCTGATTAATATCCAGCTTCCCATCCTTCAACTTAAATCCTGGACCGATGATCCCGAGACCTTTGACTTCATCATTCACAGAGTGAATGCCACTAAATCCTGAGGTCTTCACTCCAAACAGATCATGCAACAGCTCATGGGTTATTCTGATTTGGATACCCTTGACAGAGGAAACAAGGGATCCATCTGCTTCTGACTTCAGAGACGTAGAAGGCTTTACCAAATCCGGGTAGCTTACCTCACTGAATGTGACCACATCCATCCACTGCGATCTTCTTATAGTATCAACTAGCCTGGCCATGCCACTCTTCTCAAGATTCTGAACATCCACGCCTTATTTCCGCAAATCTTTGTCTTCACAAAAGTAAATCTTTCTTGCTCCTTGGGGATAAATACTCAGCACTGTAGCCCCAACACTTCCGGAGATCAACGGAGCGGCCATGGGTGCAGAGAAGAAAGGATTTGGAAGGGAGGATGATGGAAGGGACGGAAGTTTTCGAAGGAGTTCTTCGCGGGAAGAGAAGAAGGCTTCGAAAGTTGCAGAGAGACGATCCCAAAATCGTTAGGGCATCAGCTTTAGGTGAACAGATAGAGAATAAAAAGGGTAAAGGTGGAAGGCGAATCGATCTCAAAACGGTTTGGATAAATTTATTATTTTAATGACGGGAGCGCCAAAAGGCGGCAAAGGTAGAAAGCGACAAAAAGGTTTGACAAGTCAAACAACTTTCTACACAGAAGCGGTCAAAGCATATAGATAACTAGAGTTTTGTTTAACTTTAACGGAGAGAGAACTTTCATTTAATCTGAAAAATTTATATGTCAATAAAATCACAGAAATTCTTTCACAAATTGCACATCCCTAGTTCCCTTCTAAGAGATGTAAATCTCTCTTCAGGTAGGGCTTTTGTGAAGATATCTGCCAATTGACCATTTGTATCTATAAACGAAATTTCTAAATTACCACTAGCTACATGGTCTCGAATAAAATGATATCTTACCTCAATGTGTTTCGTCCTTGAGTGTTGAACTGGATTTTTGGTGAGGTTGATGGCACTAGTATTATCACACAATAGAGGAATTGATTTGATGTGAATGCCGAAATCTTCAAGTTGTTGCTTTATCCAAAGAAGTTGTGTACAGCAACTTCCAGCAGCAACATATTCCGCCTCAGCTGTTGATAGAGCTACTGAATTTTGTTTCTTGGATGTCCATGATTAAGCATCCTGCAAGAAACTGACAACATCCACTGGTGCTCTTTCTATCTACTTTGCAACCAGCATAATCAGCATCTGAATATCCTATTAGATTTATCTCACAAGATCTAGGATACCAGAGACCTAAATCATGAGTTCTAGCTAAATATCTAAATATTCTTTTTACAGAGATTAAGTGAGACTCTCTAGGGTCTGCCTGATATCTAGCACACATGCATACACTGAACAAATGTCTGGTCTACTGGCAGTTAAGTAAAGTAATGATCCTATCATACCTCGATAATTCTTTTGATCTACCCTTTTACCTTTTTGATCACTGTCCATCTGGTTGATGTGCTCATTGGAGTTGATAATGGCTTTGCATCTTCAAATCCAAATTTCTTCAACAGCTCTTTGGTGTACTTTGCTTGACAGATATGAGTGCCATCCTTCCCTTGCTTGATTTGCAATCCAAGGAAGTAGCTTAACTCCCCCATCAAGCTCATTTCGAATTCTCCCTGCATAAGCTTTTCAAAGTACTTGCAAAGAGATTCATCAGTAGATCCAAAAATAATATCATCCACATAGATTTGTACAAGAAGTATATGTTTAACTTTAGATTTTATAAATAATGTACTATCTACTTTACCTCTAGATGAAACCATGATTTAATAAGAAATTACTGAGCCTTTCATACCAGGCTCTAGGAGCTTGCTTTAGACCATATAAAGCCTTATGTAGTTTAAATACATGATTTGGAAATTCAGAGTCGTCAAAACCTGGAGGTTGTTCAACATAAACTTCCTCCTTGATGAAACCATTTAAAAAGGCTGATTTGACATCCATTTGAAAAAGTTTTAAATCAAGTGCGGATGCATAAGCAAGTAAAATCCTAATGGCCTCAAGTCTAGCTACAGGTGCATAAGTTTCATCGAAATCTATGCCTTCCTCTTGGGAGTAGCCTTGAGCCACCAATCTGGCTTTGTTCCTTAAGATTATTCCAGACTCATCCAGTTTATTTCTGAACACCCATTTGGTGCCAATAACTGAATGATTGGATGGTCTAGGAACAAGTGACCATACTTGGTTTCTCTTGAACTGATTTAGTTCATCTTGCATGGCTATATCCAAGATTCATCAGATAAAGCTTCATTGACTGTCTTAGGCTCTACTTGAGAAACAAATGCTAAATAGTCGCATGGAATTACATTACCTCTAGTTCTTACCCCTACAGATGGATCACCAATGATGTTTTCAGGAGGGTGATCTTTCTGATGTCTCCATTCCTTGGAAGATCTTTATGTTGGATTTCTGTTTGCTGCAGTCTTCCAGAGTTGGATCCTCTTTGTCCTTAATTGAAGTTTTCTTTAATTTTCGGACAAGACATCTGCATCATCAATGTCACTAATTTCTTCCTTTTTCAAGGAAGGGTTAGATTCATCAAAATAACATGTACTGATTGTTCAATTAATAAGGAACGTTTATTGAAAACTCTATAACCTTTAGGTTTAGAGGAATACCCCATGAAAATGCCTTCATCTGATTTGGCATCCAACTTACCAATGTCCCTTTTTCCATTGTTATGGATGAAGCAAGGACATCCAAATATTCTGAAATGGCTAATCTTTGGCTTCTTTTCTTTGTAGAGTTCATAAGCAGTCTTTTTCAGAATTGGCCTGATCATCACTCTATTTATGATATAACATGCAGTGTTGATAGCTTCGGCCCAGAAATATCTTGGCAGATCATATTCTGATAACATTGATCTTGCCATATCCAAAAGAGTTCTGTTTTTCCTCTCAGCAATTCCATTCTGTTGAGGTGTCCTTGGAGCTGAGAAGTTGTGCTCAATTCCTTGATCATCACAGAACTTCGCAAATTTTCATTCTGAAACTCACCACCATGATCTGATCGAATAGAGACAATTGAGAATTTCTGATCTTTCTGAACTTTCTTACTGAAGCTGACAAAATTCTCAAATGTGTCATCTTGTGCTCTAAAAAGGATACCCAAGTGAATCTTGAATAATCATCAACTATTACAAATCCAAATTCTTTCCTCCCAAACTGGTAGTCCTCATTGGCCCAAATAAATCCATGTGAAGTAGTTCTAAGGGCTTTGAGGTGGTTACTACAGTCTTTGATTTGAAGGAGCTCTTGGTGTGCTTTCCTCTTGCACAAGGTCTGCAAATGCTATCCAATCTGAAATTACCTTTGGCAGTCCTTCAACTAGTTTTCTTTTTCTGAGCTTGTTCAGCCCATCCAAGCTGCAGTGGCCCAATCTTCTGTGCCACAACTCAGTTGATTTATCTTTGCTAGCTGCCAACACACATCTTGATCCTTGAGTTCATCGAGATATAGAACATACAAATTTCTTTCTCTGTAGGCTTCAAATATGACTTCACCATCTTTAAGATACTGCATTTTGATTCTTGAAACTGAATTTGATGGCCTTTGTCACACAACTGGCTGATGCTGATGAGATTGTGCTTTAACCCTTTGACCAGCATTACATCCTTTATGACTGATTTTCCTTTGATGTTCACAGACCCGCTTCCTATCACAGTCCCTTTTCCATTATCTCCATAGGTGACTGTACCTTCTTCAGCTTGGAGATCAACAAATATCTTCTTGTTGCCTGACATATGCCTTGAGCACCCACTATCCAAATACCATTTGGATGCTCGAGGGTTACCTGAAATGAAAACATCAAGCTTTAGGTACCCAAATTCTTTTGGGTCCTGATTGGTTAGTATCATCAACTTTACTTTTAATATCCATTTTTTATGTCTTGTTGCATGTCATTTAATATGTCCTAACTTGTTGCAGTGACTGCAGCAGGATAACTTAGTTACTTTTTCTATGTATTTGAAATCAGCTTTGTATGCTACATCTTGTTCGGGTACAAATTTGGTGTTGGATATGTTTTAGGGTATATTATGGTTTCTTCATTATCTGGGGGTGTATATCCTAATCCATTTTTCTTTTTACCCGATCTCCTAGCACCTTTTAATATTAAAGAGTTTTACCATTGGTAATTTTTCTAGGGTGCTTGCTAGTGTATTGTTTTCTTCATTTAATTCATTTACAGTTTTTCTTAAATCATCTGAGTTTTCCTGTTTTTCTAGGTCAGTGATTTTTCTGTTCTTGTCTTTTAAATTTTCACATAATAGTTCATTTCTTCTCTTAAGCTCAACTATTTGTTTTTCTAGTTCTTCGTTTTCAGATTTTAAATCTGAGTTGGTATTTTCGAAACATGTGATATTTTTCTTGCTTAGCTTAAGTAGTTTACACACTTCTTTATACTTATTGTAGAGTTCATTAAATGCACTTTCAAATTATCCGAATCTGAGTCATTACAGGAATCGAAAGAAGAGTCAGATGTTACCTTATCCTCGGTATTCGCCATGAGAGCCAAGTTGGCTTCTTCACCTTCACTGCTGAGCTTGACTCACTATCTGAGTCACTGCTGTTGTCCCATGCAGCTGCCATGGCCTCTTTTGAATCTTCTGAACTTCTTGGAGCTGTCCTTCTTCTTGTGATCATTTTTCTTTAACATTGGACAGTCTGCCTTGATATGTCCAGGTTCTTGCATTCATAGCAAAGTGGCTCATTCCTCTTCTGATCTTTTCCATCTGGTCTCTTGAGATCTTTGTTTTTCTTGAAATACCTCCTACCAGACTGGAACTTCTTCTTCTTTGCCAAGATTCTCTGCAATCTTCTTGAGAGCATGGCTTCTTCATCATCACTATCTTTGCTATCTTCACTGTTATCTAAGGATTCTTCTGATGAGTCCCCATTAGCTTTAAGCGCATTTGACTGCTTCTTTCTACTGGAGGATTCTCCTAGTCTTTCCATGTTTATTTCATGGGCCATGAGAGACCCAATGAGTTTTTCTACTGACATTCTCTTAAGATCATTAGCTTCTTCGATAGCTGTGACCTTTGCCGTCCATGAAGATGGCAGGGATCTGAGAATCTTCCTTACCATATCTGCATTTTCATATGACTTTCCTAGACTTGCTAGGCCATTAGTAATGTCAGTAAATCTACTAAACATTTGGGTAATAGACTCACCTGTTTGCATTTGAAATCTTTCATACTGAGTGACAAGAATGTCAATTCTTGTCTCCTTTACTTTGTCTGTACCTTCATATGTGATCTTTAACTTTTCCCACATTTCCATGGAGGATTTGCATGCTGAAACTCTGTTGAACTCTTTCTTGCTTAGAGCACAACATAGAATGCTCTTAGCTTTACAGTTCAAGGAGATTTTCTTTCTATCTTCATCTGTCCATTGTGCTTTCTCATTTGTGACGACCAGATCACCTTCTTCCACTATTGACCAGATTTGATAATCGTGGCCTTGTAGAAAGTATTCCATCCTGGTCTTCCAATACGTATAATCTTCACCATCGAACAAAGGAGGTCTGTTGACAGACTGACCTTCGAAGTGACTTTGGGCTGCCATTGATCTTTGCTCTTCAGATCGTTATCTCTTCTCTTTGTCGAAGAGACGGGCTCTGATACCACTTGTTGCCCAGCTAGCTAGCCCAGAGGGGGGGTGAATGGGTTATTAAAACTTCGATCTTTGATTAAAACCTGTTTACTGAAAAGATTGCACAACTTAATAACAAGGTTAGAGTTAGAGCAAACAAGATAACAATCACACAAAAACACATCCACAAGACACAAGGATTTTATCCTGGTTCGGAACTCCTCTCCACAGGAGACCTACGTCCAGTCCCTGAGCAATACCTCAGGATTTTACTATCAAGGGTACAATCCCCTTAAGGATCCTTACACCCAGCCTCAACTGGTCTTCCTTCAGCCTGAAGGGAACAACAACCACCCTGGATACCACCAGGTCTTCCTTCGTCCAGAAGGGAACAACAACCACCCTGGATACCACCAGGTCTTCCTTCGTCCAGAAGGGAACACAAACTAATCAGAAAAAGGTTGTGAAAACAGGCTTCAGATTCTAGCTTGACCAGCTACAACCTGAAGCTCCTAAGCCCCGAGAGAGAAAGAGATTTAACAAGGTTTTTCTCTCAAGGACCACACAGGCTCTTACAAATGAGAAGATTTCTTTGAGCACAGAGAGCTAAGAGCTTAGAACAAGGTTTTGAGTGGAGGCTTCGCTCTTCTTCAAAGTTCTAAAGATTGAGAGAGATGGATTCCTTTCTTCTTCTAAAATCAAGCGATGTTGCTCTATCATTGTTTTCTTTTCGTCTTGAGTCTTCTATTTAAACTGCTGATTCAAATTCGAACGTTGAAGTGTCCGTTGTCTCTTATCCTTGTGTACGTTAGACTGGTTACTGAGGAAGCTTCTGATCGTCAGTCTTTTATCCTGGTGTACACGCCAAAGAGATGTCATAGAACTTTGTATCTTGTGTCCAACGTTGTCCAGATGAGTCTTGTCAGATATCTGTAAGCATATCATCAATAAATAGAAGACAGCTAGGACTGCTGTCTATTGTTAGTTGAGATGGAACAGATATTGCAGTATATAGCAAAGCTCCTTTCTGTCCAAGAAAAAGTACGTAGACAGAGTAGCATAAATGGAAGATATTGTCTGCATGCATGGGAGATACGATCGGAGAGCATTTAATGCAAAGCAGTCAACGGACAAGATATGACTTTGACGCTTTCAACGCATTATACTGATGCATCAAGAAATTCGATAAAGAGAATCTTGCTGACTTCATAACTTATGAAATCGTTATGAGTTATAGCAAGTCGTTATGAACTGTAAAGAAATCGTTGTGATAACTTATGAAGTCGTTGCGCGTTCTAAAGAAATCGTTGCAAGAAATCGTTATGACTAATAAAGAAGTCGTTGCGCGAAATCGTTATGACTAATAAAGAAGTCGTTGCGCGAAATCGTTATGACTAATAAAGAAGTCGTTGCGCGAAATCGTTATGACTAATAAAGAAATCGTTGCGCGAAATCGTTATGACTAATAAAGAAGTCGTTATGAATCTAAAGAAATCGTTACGCGAAATCGTTATGACTAATAAGGAATCGTTATGAATGCTAAAGAATCGTTACGCGAAATCGTTATGACTAATAAAGAAGTCGTATGAATTCTAAAGAAATCGTTACGCGAAATCGTTTGACTAATAAGAAGTCGTTATGAATTCTAAAGAAATCGTTACGCGAACGTTATGATAATAAAGAAATCGTTACGAATTCTAAAGAAGTCGTTACGGCTAGAGAGTCGTTGCGAGTTCTAAAGAAATCGTTACGAGGTCTAAAGAAGTCGTTACGGCTAGAGAGTCGTTGCGAGTTCTAAAGAAATCGTTACGAGCTCTAAAGAAGTCGTTACGGCTAGAGAGTCGTTGCGAGTTCTAAAGAAATCGTTACGGGCTCTAAAGAAGTCGTTACGGCTAGAGAGTCGTTGCGAGTTCTAAAGAAATCGTTACGGGCTCTAAAGAAGTCGTTACGGCTAGAGAGTCGTTGCGAGTTCTAAAGAAATCGTTACGGTAACGATTCGAGTGTTCCGGTCAAAGAGGAAGTCGTTCTGCTTATCAAAGAAGTCGTTACAGGGACTTAGATAGAAATGATGGGACTTACCAGATTGTCTTGATCTTTCATTTTTCTTTTGCTTCCTGTCTCAAGGCTCAAGAAATCCATTAGTGTTTTTTGTTAATCATCAAAATTAATATAAAATAAATGGAAATATTTATTATGGGGACAGTTTGGTCATCACGAAGGTCGCGTTTTTTCACAATCGGGCCCTTCTCGGCGGATCGAAGGTCGCCGTGCCGCAGCACGACGGATCCTTACGAGTCGTAACACAGAGTGCGCGCGAAATGGTCGATTGGCACCCTGACGGCTTGCTCCACCCCTTTCTAAGAAGAAAGGGGCATAACTTCCGCCTGGGTATGAGAATCGTATGGCCACTCTTCGGAATCGTCTCTCCGAGCCGGTCGAGGAAGACGCTAGTCTCATGAAATCAGACCCCGGCGCCCGAAATGTCATCTCGGGCGTGTGTACTAGTACACCGATTTTCGCACCACTTCGGTAAAATGGGATATTTCCTTGCCTGTGATCAACGACGCGAGGGCCCAATTCCGAATCAGCACTCCAACCCGGGCGGCCCATGGGGCGGACTCGGAAGATTCCTGGCCGGAGCCCAGATTTCCGCTCGGAGGGCAGCTGAGCAGCAGCGGCTCCCGATGCGTATAAGGATTCGACACTGCTGCGGTTTATTAAAACGGCCATAACTTTCCGCTCGGGCATCAGACGGTTATATGACGACTTTTTGGAAGAGGCACTCAGAGGCTCCTTACCTTAAATGTCAAGGCGATCTAGACGCATTTTCGAGTCGAAAAATCATTCGTTTCGGCCACCAAAATTTCAAGATGCCGGCGATTCGCATTTTTTTGCGGAGTCTCCTGGATAACATGGCTCTCAAAGGTCGAAGGTCGCATTTTTTTCAGAATCAGCCCTTCTCGGCGGTTCGAAGGTCGCGTGGACCGCCCGACGGCTCTACCCGCTTCCGAAAACGATCGGCGCGGAAAAATGGCCGATTCGCCACCCCTGACGGATTGCTCCCACCCCCTTCTACGGAAGAAATGGCATAACTTTCCGCCCAGGTATCAGAATCGCTTATGTGACCACTCTTCGGAATCGTCTCTCCGCGCCGGTCGAGAAGAAACCAGTCTCGTGAAATTCCGACCCCGGCGACTGAAATGCCAACTCGGGGCGTGTGTACTACTACACCGATTTTCTCACCACTTCGGTAAAACGTGGATATTTCCTCGCCCGGTGATCGGAACCGCCCGCGAGGCCCCAATTCAGAATCGGCACTCCGACCCGGTCGGGCCTAGGCTGGACTCGGAGATTTCCTGTCCGGCGCCCGGATTCCGCTCCCGGAGGGCGGCAGCGGCTCCCGATGCGCACGGATTCCGACACGCCTTCGGTAAAACGGCCATAACTTTCCGCCCGGGCATCGGAATCGCTTATATGACAACTTTTTGGAATCGGCACTCAGAGGCGCTCGGACGCCATTTTCGAGTCGAAAATCAATCGTTTCGGCCACAAAATTTCTATACTGCCAGCGATTCCGTTTTTTTTTGTCGCAACGTCTCCTGGATCACACGGCTCCTCTGAGGTCGAAGTTCGCATTTTTTTCAGAATCGGCCCTTCTCGGCGGTCGAAGGTCGCCGTCGACGTGGCCCAACGGCTCCTACCCGCGTCGTAAACGAGTGCGCGGGAAAATGGCCGATTTCGCCACCCCTGACGGATTGCTCCCACCCCTTCTATGGAAGAAATAGGCATAACTTTCCGCCCGGGTATCAGAATCGCTTATGTGACCACTCTTCGGAATCGTCTCTCCGAGCCGGTCATGAAGACGCCAGTCTCATGACATTTCAAGCCCGGCGCCCGAAATGCCACCTCGGGGCTTGTGTACTAGTACATCGATTTTCGCACCACTTCGGTAAAACGTGGATATTTCCTCGCCCGATGATCGGAACCGCCCGTGAGGCCCCAATTTCGAATCTGCACTTCGACCCGGTCGGCCCTGGGCCGGACTCAGAGATTTCCGGTTCGGCACCCGGATTCCGCTCCCGTAGGGCGGCAGCGGCTCCCGATGCGCACGGGATTCTGACACGCTTTCGGTAAAACGTCCATAACTTTCCGCCCGGGTATCAGAATCCCTTATATGACCACTTTTCAAAATCGGCACTCAGAGGCACTCGTCACGTTTGTTTGCCGAGGCGATCAGATGCTGTTTCCGAGTCGAAAATCAATCATTTCGCCACCCCTGAGGGATTGCTCCCACCCCCTTCTACGGAAGAAATGGGCATAACTTTTCGCCCAGGTATCAGAATCGCTTATGTGACCACTCTTCGGAATCGTCTCTCCGCGCCGGTCGAGAAGGCGCCAGTCTCGTGAAATTCCGACCCCGGCGCCTGAAATGCCACCTCGGGGCGTGTGTACTAGTACACCGATTTTCGCACCACTTCGGTAAAACGTTGATATTTCCTCGCCCGGTGATCGGAACCGCCCGTGAGGCCCCAATTCTGAATTTGCACTTCGACCCGGTCGGCCCTGGGCCGGACTCGGAGATTTTCGGTCCGGCGCCCAGATTCCACTCCCGGAGAGCGGCAGCGGCTCCCGATGCGCACGGATTCTGACACGCCTTCGGTAAAACGGCCATAACCTGCTGCCCGGATATCAGAATCGCTTATATGACCACTTTTCGGAATCGGCACTCAGAGGCGCTCCTCTTCAATGATTGTCGAGGTGATCGGACGCCATTTTCGAGTCGAAAATCAATCGTTTCGGCCACCAAAATTTCAATTCCTGCAGGCGATTCGCATTTTTTTACCGCGACGTCTCCTGGATCACAGCTCCTCTGAGGTCGAAGGTCGCATTTTTTTTCAGAATCCGCCCTTCTCGGCGATTGAAGGTCGCTGTCGACGCGGCCCGACGGTTCCTACCCGCGTCGTAAACGATTGTGTGGCGCGGGGAAAATGGCCGATTTCGCCACCCCTGACAGATTGCTCCCACCCCTTCTACGGGAAAGAAATGGGCATAACTTTCCGCCCGGGTATCAGAATCGCTTATGTGACCACTCTACGGAATCGTCTCTCCAAGCCGGTCGAGAAGACGCCAGTCTCTTGAAATTTTGAGCCCGGCGCCCGAAATGCCACCTTGGGGCGTGTGTACTAGTACACTGATTTTCTCACCACTTCGGTAAAACGTGGATATTTCCTCTCCCGGTGATCGGAACCGCCCGCGAGGCCCCAATTCCGAATCGGCACTCCGACCCGGTCGGCCCTGGGCTGGACTCAGAGATTTCATGTCTGGCGCCCAAATCCGCTCCGGGAGGGCCGGCAGCGCTCCCGATGCGCACGGATTTCGACACGCCTTCGGTAAAACGGCCATAACTTCCGCCCGGGCATCGGAATCGCTTATATGACCATTTTTTGGAATCGGCACTCAAAGCCACTCGTCATCGTCAATTGCCAAGGCAATCGGACGCCATTTTCGAGTCGAAAAGCAATCGTTTCGGCCACCAAAATTTCGATTCCTGTCGGCGATTCACGTTTTTTTGTCGCAACGTCTCCTGGATCACACGGCTCCTCTGAGGTCGAAGGTCGCATTTTTTTCAGAATCAGCCCTTCTCGGCGGTCGAAGGTCGCCGTCGACGCGGCCCGACGGCTCCTACCCGCGTCGTAAACGAGTGCGCGGAAAAATGGCCGATTTCGCCACCCCTGACGGATTGCTCCCACCCCTTATACAGAAGAAATGGGCATAACTTTCCGCCCGGGTATCAGAATCGCTTATGTGACCACTCTTCGGAATCGTCTCTCCGAGCCGGTTGAGAAGACGCCAGTCTCATGAAATTTCAAGCTTGGCACCCGAAATGCCACCTCGGGGCGTGTGTACTAGTACATCGATTTTCGCACCACTTCGGTAAAACGTGGATATTTCCTCACCCGGTGATGGAACCGCCCGTGAGGCCCCAATTCGAATCTGCACTTCGACCCGGTCGGCCCTGGGCTGGACTCGGAGATTTCCGGTCCGGCGCCCAGATTCCGCTCCCGGAGGGCGGCAGCGGCTCCCGATGCGCAAGGATTCTGACACGCCTTCGGTAAAACGGCCATAACTTGCTGCCCGGGTATCAGAATCGTTTATATGACCACTTTTCGGAATCGGCACTCAGAGGCGCTCCTCTCCTTCAATTGCCGAGGCGATCAGATGCCATTTTCAAGTCGAAAATCAATCGTTTCGGCCACCAAAATTTCGATTCCTGCAGGCGATTCGCATTTTTTGCCGCGACGTCTCCTGGATGACACGGCTCCTCTGAGGTCGAAGGTCACGTTTTTTTCAGAATCGGCCCTTCTCGGCGGTCGAAGGTCGCCGTCAACGCGGCCCGACGGCTCCTACCCGCGTTGTAAATGAGTTCGCGCGAAAATGGCCGATTTCGCCACCCCTAACGGATTGCTCCCACCCCCTTCTACGGAAGAAATCGACATAACTTTTCGCTCGGGTATCAGAATCGCTTATGTGACCACTATTCGGAATCGTCTCTCCACGCCGGTCGAGAAGGCGCGAGTCTCGTGAAATTCCGACCCCGGCGCCTGAAATACCACCTCGGGGCGTGTGTACTAGTACACCGATTTTCTCACCACTTCGGTAAAACGTGGATATTTCCTCGCCCGGTGATTGGAACCGCCCGCGGGGCCCAATTCCGAATCGGCACTCCGACCAGGTCGGCCCTGGGCTAGACTCAGAGATTTCCTGTCCGGCGCCCAAATTCCGCTCCCGGAGGGCGGCAGCGGCTCCCGATGCGCACGGGATTCTGACACGCCTTCGGTAAAACGACCATAACTTTCCGCCCGGGTATCAGAATCCCTTATATGACAACTTTTCGAAATCGGCACTCAGAGGCGCTCGTCGCCTTTGATTGCCGACGCGATCGGACGCCATTTTCGAGTCAAAAATGAATCATTTCGGCCACCAAAATTTTTATTCCTGCCGGCGATTTGCATTTTTTTGCCGCGACGTCTCCTGGATCACGCGGCTCCTCTGAGGTCGAAGGTCACGTTTTTTTCAGAATCGACACTTCTCGGCGGTCGAAGGTCGCCGTCGACGCGGACCGACGGCTCCTACCCGCGTCGTAAATGAGTTCGCGCGAAAATGGCTATTTCGCCACCCCTGACGGATTGCTCCCACCCCTTATACAGAAGAAATGGGCATAACTTTCCGCCTGGGTATCAGAATCGCTTATGTGACCACTCTTCGGAATCGTCTCTCCGAGCCGGTCGAGAAGACGCCAGTCTCATGAAATTTTGAGCACGACACCTGAAATGCCACCTCGGGGCGTGTGTACTAGTACATCGATTTTCGCACCACTTCGATAAAACGTGGATATTTCCTAGCCCGGTGATCGGAACCGCCCGTGAGGCCCCAATTCCGAATCTGCACTTCGACCCGGTCGGTCCTGGGCCGGACTCGGAGATTTCCGGTCCGGCGCCCAGATTCCGCTCCCGGAGGGCGGCAGCGGCTCCCGATGCGCACGGATTCTGACACGCCTTCGGTAAAACGGCCATAACTTGCTGCCCGGGTATCAGAATCGCTTATATGACCACTTTTCGAAATCAGCACTCAAAGGCACTCATCGTCCTAGAATGTCAAGGCGATCGGATGCCGTTTCAGAGTCGAAAATCAATCGTTTCGGCCACCAAAATTTCGATTCCTGTCGGCGATTTGCATTTTTTGCCGCGACGTCTCCTGGATAACGCAGCTCCTCTGAGGTCGAAGGTCACGTTTTTTTTCAGAATCGGCCCTTCTCGGGGGTCGAAGGTCGCCGTTGACGCGGCCCGACGGCTCCTACCCGCGTCGTAAACGACTGCGCGCGAAAATGACCGATTTCGCCACCCCTGTCGGATTGCTCCTACCCCCTGTTACAGAAGAAATGGGCATAACTTTCCGCCCGGGTATCAGAATCGCTTATGTGACCACTCTTCGGAATCGTCTCTCCGAGCCGGTCGAGAAGACAGCAGTCTCGTGAAATTCCGAGCCCGGCGCCCGAAATGCCACCTCGGGGCGTGTGTACTAGTACACCGATTTTTGCACCACTTTGGTAAAACGTGGATATTTCCTCGCTCGGTGATCGGAACCGCCCGCGAGGCCCCAATTCCGAATCTGCACTCCGACACGGTCGGCCCTGGGCCGAACTCGGAGATTTCCGGTCCGGCTCCTGGATTCCGCTCTCGGAGGGCAGCAGCGGCTCCCGAGGTGCACGGATTCTGACACGCCTTCGGTAAAACAGCCATAACTTTCCGCCCGGGTATCAGAATCGCTTATATGACCACTTTTCGAAATCGGCACTCAGAGGCGCTCGTCGCCGTCGATTGTCGAGGCGATCAGATTCCGTTTCGAGTCGAAAATCAATCGTTTCGGCCACCAAAATTTCGATTCCTGCGGCGATTCACAGTTTTTGCCGCGACGTCTCCTGGATCACACGGCTCCTCTGAGGTCGAAGGTCGCATTTTTTTCAGAATCGGCCCTTCTCGGCGGTCCGAAGGTCGCCGTCGACGCGGCCCGACGGCTCCTACCCGCGTGTGTAAACGAGTGCACGTGAAAATGGCGATTTCGCAACCCCTGACGGATTGCTCCGACCCTCTTCTATGGAAGAAATGGGCATAATTTCGCCCGGGTATCAGAATCGCTTATGTGATCACTCTTCGGAATCGTCTCTCCGAGCGGTCGAAAAGACGTCAGTCTCGTGAAATTCAGACCCCGGCGCCGAAATGCCACCTCGGGGGCGTGTACTAGTACATCGATTTTTGGCCACTTTGGTAAAACGTGGATATTTCGTCGCCCGGTGATCGGAAACCGTCGCGAGTCCCCAATTCCGAATCGGCACTCCGACCCTGTCGGCCCTGGGCTGGACTCGGAGATTTCCTGTCTGGCGCCCGGATTCCGCTCCGGAGAGCGGCAGCGGCTCCCGATGCGCACGGATTCGACACGCCTTCGGTGGAAAACGGCCATAACTTTCCACCGGGCATCGGAATCCCTTATATGACCACTTTTCGGAATCGGCACTCAGAGGCGCTCGTCGCCGTCGATCGCCGAGGCGATCGGACACCGTTTTCGAGTCGAAATTCAATCGTTTCGGCCACCAAAATTTCAGTTCCTGCCGGCGATTCGCATATTTTTGTCGCGACATCTCCTGGATCACACGGCTCCTCAAAGGTCGAAAGTCGCATTTTTTTCAGAATCGTCCCTTCTCGGCGGTCGAAGGTCGCCGTCGACGCGGCCCGACGGCTCCTACCCGCGTCGTAAACGAGTGCGCGGGAAAATGGCTGATTTCGCCACCCCTGACGGATTGCTCCCACCCCTTCTACGGAAGAAATGAGCATAACTTTCCGCCCGGGTATCAGAATCGCTTATGTGACCACTCTTCGGAATCGTCTCTCCGAGCCGGTCGAGAAGACGCCAGTCTCATGAAATTAAGACCCCGGCGCCCGAAATGCCACCTCGGGGCGTGTGTACTAGTACACCGATTTTCGTACCACTTCGGTAAAACGTGGATATTTCCTCGCCCGGTGATCGGAACCGCCCGTGAGGCCCCAATTCCGAATCGGCACTCCGACCCGGTCGGCCATGGGCCGGACTCGGAGATTTCTGGTCCGGCGCCCAGATTCCGCTCCCGGAGGGCAGCAGCGGCTCCCGATGCGCACGGATTCCGACACGCCTTCGGTAAAACGTTCATAACTTTCCGCCCGGGTATCAGAATCGCTTATATGACCACTTTTCGGAATCGTCACTCAGAGGCGCTCGTCGCCTTATATTGTCAAGGTGATCGGATGCCGTTTTCGAGTCGAAAATCATTCGTTTCGGCAACCAAAATTTCGATTCCTGCCGGCGATTTGCATTTTTTTGCGGCGATGTCTCCTGGATCACACAGCTCCTCTGAGGTCGAAGGTCACGTTTTTTTCAGAATCGGCCCTTCTCGGGGGTCGAGGGTCGCCTTCGACGCGGGCCGACGGCTCCTACCCGCGTCGTAAACGAATTGGGTGCGCGCGAAAATGGCGATTTCGCCACTCCTGACGGATTGCTCCTACCCCCTTCTACAGAAGAAATGGGCATAACTTTCCGCCCGGGTATCAGAATCGCTTATGTGACCACTCTTCGGAAATCCTCTCCGAGCCGGTCGAGAAGACACCAGTCTCGTGAAATCCGAGCCCGGCGCTCGAAATGCCACCTCGGGGCGTGTGTACTAGAACACCGATTTTTGCACCACTTTGGTAAAACGTGGATATTTCCTCGCCCGGTGATCGGAACCGCCCGCGAGGCCCCAATTCCAAATCTACACTCCGACACGGTCGGCCCTGGGCCGAACTCGGAGATTTCCGGTCCGGCGCCCGGATTCCGCTCCCGGAGGGCGGCAGTGGCTCCCGATGCGCACGGATTCTGACACGCCTTCGGTAAAACGGCCATAACTTTCCGCCCGGGTATCAGAATCGCTTATATGACCACTTTTCCAAATCGGCACTCAGAGGCGCTCGTCGCCTTTTATTATCGAGGCGATTGGATGCCATTTTCGAGTCAAAAATCAATCGTTTCGGCCACCAAAGTTTCGATTCCTGCCGGCGATTCACGTTTTTTTGCCGCGGGTCCTGGATCACACGGCTCCTCTGAGGTCGAAGGTCGCATTTTTTTCAGAATCGAACCTTTCGGCGGTCGAAGGTCGCCGTCGACGCGCGGCCCGACGGCTCCTACCCGCGTCGTAAACGAGTGCACGTGAAAATGGCCGATTTCGCCACCCTGACGGATTGCTCCACCCCCTTCTATGGAAGAAATGGGCATAATTTTCGCTCGGGTATCAGAATCGCTTATGTGACACTCTTGGGAATCATCTCTCTGAGCCGGTCGAGAAGACGCCAGTCTCGTGAAATTAAGACCCCGGCGCCCGAAATGCCACCTCGGGGCGTGTGTACTAGTACACCGATTTTTGCACCACTTTGGTAAAATGTGGATATTTCGTCGCCGGGTGATCGGAACCGCCCGCGAGGCCCCAATTCCGAATCGGCACTCTGACCCGGTCGGCCCTGGGCTGGACTCGGAGATTTCCTATCCGGCGCCCGGATTCCGCTCCCGGAGAGCGGCAGCGGCTCCCGATGCGCACGGATTCCGACACGGCTTCGGTAAAACAGCCATAACTTTCCGCCCGGGCATCGGAATCCTTATATGACCACTTTTCGGAATCGTCACTCAGAGGCGCTCGTCGCCATTGATTGCCGAGGCGATCGGACACCGTTTTCGAGTCGAAATTCAATCGTTTCGGCCACCAAAATTTCAGTTCCTGCCGGCGATTCGTATATTTTTGTCGTGACATCTCCTGGATCACACGGCTCCTCAAAGGTCGAAAGTCGCGTTTTTTTCAGAATCGGCCCTTCTCGGCGGTCGAAGGTCGCCGTCGACGTGGCCCGACGGCTCCTACCCGCGTCGTAAACGATGCATGCGTGCGCGGGAAAATGGCTGATTTCGCCACCTATGACGGATTGCTCCCACCCCTTCTACGGAAGAAATGAACATAACTTTCCGCCCGGGTATCAGAATCGCATATGTGACCACTATTCGAAATCGTCTCTCCGAGCCGGTCGAGAAGACGCCAGTCTCATGAAATTAAGACCCCGGGGCCCGAAATGCCACCTCGGGGCGTGTGTACTAGTACACCGATTTTCGCACCACTTCGGTAAAACGTGGATATTTCCTCGCCCGGTGATCGGAACCGCCCGTGAGGCCCCATTCCGAATCGGCACTCGACCCGGTCGCCCTGGGCCGGACTCGGAGATTTCTGGTCCGGCGCCCAGATTCCGCTCCAGGAGGGCGGCAGCGGCTCCCGATGCGCCCAGATTCCGACACGCCTTCGGTAAAACATTATAACATTCCGTCCGGGTATCAGAATCGCTATATGACCACTTTTCGGAATAGCACTCAGAGGCGCTCGTCGCACAATGTTGTCGAGGTGATCGGATGCCGTTTTCAAGTCGAAAATCAATCGTTTCGGGCACCAAAATTTCGATTCCTGCAGGCGATTTACATTTTATTGCGGCGACGTCTCCTAGATCACACAGCTCCTCTGAGCTCGAAGGTCACGTTTTTTTCAGAATCGGCCCTTCTCGGGGGTCGAAGGTCGCCTTCGACGCGGCCCGACTGCTCCTACCCGCGTCGTAAACGAGTGCGCGCGAAAATGGCCGATTTCGCCACCCCTGACGGATTGCTCCTACCCCCTTCTACAGAAGAAATGGGCATAACTTTCCGCCCGGGTATCAGAATCGCTTATGTGACCACTCTTCGGAATCGTCTCTCCGAGCCGGTCGAGAAGACACCAGTCTCGTGAAATTCCAAGCTCGGCGCTCGAAATGCCACCTCGGGGCGTGTGTACTAGTACACCGATTTTTGCACCACTTTGGTAAAACGTAGATATTTCCTCGCCCGGTGATCGGAACCGCCCGCGAGGCCCCAATTCCGAATCTGCACTCCGACACGGTCGGCCCTGGGCCGAACTCGGAGATTTCCGGTCCGGCGCCCGGATTCCGCTCCCGGAGGGCGGCAGCGGCTCCCGATGCGCACGGATTCTGACACGCCTTCGGTAAAACGACCATAAAATTCCGCCCGGGTATCAGAATAGCGCTATATGACACTTTTCGAAATCGGCACTAAGGCGCTCGTCGTCTTCGATTGTTGAGGCGATCGGATGCTGTTTTCGAGTAGAAAATCAATCGTTTCGGCCACCAAAATTTCGATTCCTGCGGCGATTTGCATTTTTGCCGCGAGTCTCCTGAATCACGCAGCTCCTCTGAGGTCGAAGGTCACATTTTTTTCAGAATCGGCCTTCTCGGGGGTCAAAGGTCGCCTTCGACGCGGCCGACAGCTCCTACCCGCGTCGTAAATGACTGCGCGCGAAAATGGCCGATTTCGCCACCCCTGACGGATTGCTCCTACCCCCTTCTACAGAAGAAATGGGCATAATTTTCCGCCCGGGTATCAGAATCGCTTATGTGACCACTCTTCGGAATCGTCTCTCTGAGCCGGTCGAGAAGACGCCAGTCTCGTGAAATTAAGACCCCGGCGCCAGAAATGCCACCCGGGGCGTGTGTACTAGTACACCGATTTTTGCACCACTTGGTAAAACGTGGATTTTGTCGCCGGTGATCGGAACCGCCCGCGAGGCCCCAATTCGGAATCGGCACTCGACCCGGTCGGCCTTGGGCTGGACTCGGAGATTTCCTATCCGGCTCCCGGATTCCGCTCCCGGAGAGCGGCAGCGGCTCCCGATGCGCACGGATTCCGACACGCCTTCGGTTTAAAACGGCCATAACTTTCCGCCCGGGCATCGGAATCCCTTATATGACCACTTTTCGGAATCGGCACTCAGAGGCGCTCGCGAGTCGGTTGCCGAGGCGATCGGACACCGTATTCAAGTCGAAGTTCAATCGTTTCGGCACCAAAATTTCAGTTCCTGCCGGCGATTCGCATATTTTTGTCGCGACATCTCGTGGATCACACGGCTCCTCAAAGGTCGAAAGTCGCATTTTTTTCAGAATCGGCCCTTCTCGGCGGTCGAAGGTCGCCGTCGACGCGGCCCGACGGCTCCTACCAGCGTCGTAAACGAGTTCGCGCGAAAATGGCCGATTTCGCCACCCCTGACGGATTGCTCCTACCCCTTTACAGAAGAAATGGGCATAACTTTCCGCCGGGTATCAGAATCGCTTATGTGACCACTCTTCGGAATCGTCTCTCCGAGCCGGTCGAGGAGAAAGACGCCAATCTCCTGAAATTCAGACCCCGGCGACCGAAATGCACCTCGGGGCGTGTGTACTAGTACACGATTTTTGCACACTTTGGTAAAACGTGGATATTTCGTCGCCCGGTGATCGGAACCGCCCGCGAGGCCCCAATTCCGAATCGGCACTTGACCCAGTCGGCCCTGGGCTGGACTCGGAGATTCCTGTCCGGCGCCCGGATTCCGCTCCCGGAGGCGGCAGCGGCTCCCGATGCGCATGGATTCCGACACGCCTTCGGTTAAAACGGCCATAACTTTCCGCCCAGGTATCGGAATCGCTTATATGACCACTTTTCGAAATCAGCACTCAAAGGCGCTCGTCGTTTATGATGTCGAGGCGATCGGATTCCATTTTTGAGTCGAAAATCAATCATTTCAGCCACTAAAATTTGATTCCTGTCGGCGATTCACGTTTTTTTTTGCCGCGACGTCTCCTGGATCACACGGCTCCTCTGAGGTCGAAGGTCGCATTTTTTAGAATCGGCCTTCTCGGCGGTCGAAGGTCGCGTCGACGCGGCCCGACGGCTCCTACCTGCGTCGTAAACGAGTGCACGTGAAAAGCTGATTTCACACCCCTGACGGATTGCCCACCCCCTTCTATGGAAGAAATGGGCATAACTTTCCGCCGGGTATCAGAATCGCTTATGGACCACTCTTCGGAATCGTCTCTCCGAGCCGGTCGAGAAGACGCTAGTGTCGTGAAATTCAGACCCCGGCGCCCGAAATGACACCTCGGGGCGTGTGTTAGTGTACATCGATTTTTGCACCACTTTGGTAAAACGTGGATATTTCGTCGCCCGGTGATCGGAACCGCCCGCGAGGCCCCAATTCGAATCGGCACTCTACCAGGTCGGCCCTGGGCTGGATCGGAGATTTCCTGTCGGCGCCCGGATTCCGCTCCGGAGAGCGGCAGCGGCTCCCGATGCGCACGGATTCCGACACGCCTTCGGTTTAAAACGGCCATAACTTTCCGCCCGGCATCGGAATCCATTATATGACCCTTTTCGGAATCGGCACTCAGAGGCGCTCGTCGCCGTTGTTTGCCGAGGCGATCGGACACCGTTTTCGAGTCGAAATTCAATCGTTTCGGCCACCGAAATTTCAGTTCCTGCCGGCGATTCGCATATTTTTATCGCGACATCTCCTGGATCACACGGCTCCTCAAAGGTCGAAAGTCGCGTTTTTTTCAGAATCGGCCCTTCTCGGCGGTCGAAGGTCGCCGTCGACGCGGCCCGACGGCTCCTACCGCGTCGTAAACGAAGTGCGCGGAAAATGGCTGATTTCGCCACCCATGACGGATTGCTCCTACCCTTCTACGGAAGAAAGAAATGAGCATAACTTTCGCCGGGTATCAGAATCGCTTATGTGACCACTATTCGGAATCGTCTCTCCGAGCCGGTCGAGAAGACGGCAGTCTCATGAAATTTTGGACCGGCGCCTGAAATGCCACCTCGGGGCGTGTGTGTACTAGTACCGATTTTCGCACCACTTCGGTAAAACGTGGATATTTCCTCGCCCGGTAATCGGAACCGCCCGTGAGGCCCCAATTCTGAATCGGCACTCCGACCCGGTTGGCCCTAGGCCGGACTCAGAGATTTCTGGTCCGGCGCCCAGATTCCGCTCCCGGTGGGCGGCAGTGGCTCCCGATGCGCACGGATTCGACACGCCTCGGTGTAAAACGTCCATAACTTTCCGCCCGATTATCAGAATCGCTTATATGACCACTTTTCGAAATCGGCACTCAGAGGCGCTCGTCGTGTTATGTTGTCGAGGCGATCGGATGCCGTTTTCGAGTCGAAAATCAATCGTTTCGGCCACCAAAATTTCGATTCCTGCCGGCGATTTGCATTTTTTGCCGCGACGTCTCCTGGATCACGCAGCTCCTCTGAGGTCGAAGGTCACGTTTTTTTCAGAATCGGCCCTTCTCGGGGGTCGAAGGTCGCCGTCGACGCGGCCCGACGGCTCCTACCCGCGTCGTAAACGAGTGCGCGCGAAAATGGCCGATTTCGCCACCCCTGACGGATTGCTCCTACCCCCTTCTACAGAAGAAATGGGCATAACTTTCCGCCCGGGTATCAGAATCGCTTATGTGACCACTCTTCGGAATCGTCTCTCCGAGCCGGTCGAGAAGACGCCAGTCTCGTGAAATTCCGAGCCCGGCGCCCGAAATGCCACCTCGGGGCGTGTGTATTAGTACACCGATTTTCGCACCACTTCGGTAAAACGTGGATATTTCCTCGCCCGGTGATCGGAACCGCCCGTGAGGCCCCAATTCTGAATCTGCACTCCGAACCGGTCGGCCCTAGGCCGGACTCGGAGATTTCTGGTCCGGCGCCCAGATTCCGCTCCCGGAGGGCGGCAGCGGCTCCCGATGCGCACGGATTCTGACACGCCTTCGGTAAAACGTCCATAACTTTCCGCCCGGGTATCTGAATCGCTTATATGACAACTTTTCGAAATCGGCACTCAGAGGCGCTCGTCGCGTTCTGTTGTCGAGGCGATCGGATGCCGTTTTCGAGTCGAAAATCAATCGTTTCGGCCACCAAAATTTCGATTCCTGCCGGCGATTTGCATTTTTTGCCGCGACGTCTCTGGATCACGCAACTCTCTGAGGTCAAAGGTCACATTTTTTCAGAATCGGCCCTTCTCGGGGGTTCGAAGGTCGCCGTCGACGCGGCCCGACGGCTCCTACCGCGTCGTAAACGAGTGCGCCGCGGAAATGGGCGATTTCGCCACCCCTGACGGATTTCTCCTACCCCCTTCTACAGAAGAAATGGGCATAACTTTCGCCGGGTATCAGAATCGCTTATGTGACCACTCTTCGGAATCGTCTCTCGAGCGGTGAGAGGACGCCAGTCTCGTGAAATTCGAGCCCGGCGCACTAAATGCCAACTCGGGGGTGTGTACTAGTACACCGATTTTTGCACACTTTGGTAAAACGTGGATATTTCCTCGCCAGGTGATCGGAACCGCCGCGAGGCCCCAATTCCGAATATGCACTCCGACACGGTCGGCCTGGGCCGAACTCGGAGATTTCCAGTCCGGCGCCCGGATTCCGCTCCCGGAGAGCGGCAGCGGCTCCCGATGCGCACGGATTCTGACACGCCTTCGGTAAAACGGCCATAACTTTCCGCCCGGGTATCAGAATCGCTTATATGACAACTTTTCGAAATCGGCACTCAGAGGCGCTCGTCGCCTTCGATTGTCGAGGCGATCGGATTCCGTTTTCGAGTGGAAAATCAATCGTTTCGGCCACCAAAATTTCGATTCCTGCCGGCGATTCACGTTTTTTACTGCGAATCTCTGGATCACACGGCTCCTCTGAGGTCGAAGGTCGCATTTTTATCAGAATCGGCCCTTCTCGGCGGTCGAAGGTCGCCGTCGACGCGGCCCGACGGCTCCTAACCGCATCGTAAACGAGTGCACGTGAAAATGGCCGATTTCGCCACCCCTGACGAATTGCTCCCACCCCCTTCTATAGAAGAAATGGGCATAATTTCCGCCCGGGTATCAGAATCGCTTATGTGACCACTCTTCGGAATCGTCTCTCCGAGCCGGTCGAGAAGACGCCAATCTCGTGAAATTCAGACCCCGGCGCCGAAATGCCACCTCGGGGCGTGTGTACTAGTACACGATTTTGCACAATTTGGTAAAACGTGGATATTTCGCGCCCGGTGATCGGAACCGCCCGCGAGGCCCCAATTCCGAATCGGCACTCCGACCCGGTCGGCCCTGGGCTGGACTCGGAGATTTCCTGTCCGGCGCCCGGATTCCGCTCCCGGAGAGCGGCAGCGGCTCCCGATGCGCACGGATTCCGACACGCCTTCGGTAAAACGGCCATAACTTTCCGCCCGGGCATCGGAATCCCTTATATGACCACTTTTCGGAATCGGCACTCAGAGGCGCTCGTCGCCGTCGATTGCCGAGGCGATCGGACACCGTTTTCGAGTCGAAATTCAATCGTTTCGGCCACCAAAATTTCAGTTCCTGCCGGCGATTCGCATATTTTTATCGCGACATCTCCTGGATCACACGGCTCTCAAGGTCGAAAGTCGCGTTTTTTTTCAGAAAGGCCCTTCTCGGCGGGCGAAGGTCGCCGTCGACGGCCCGACGGCTCCTACCCGCGTCGTAAACGATGTGCGCGGAAAATAGCTGATTTCGCCACCATGAAGATTGCTCCCACCCTTCACGGAAGAAATGGAGCATAACTTCCGCGAGTATCAGAATCGCTTATGTGACCACTATTCGGAATCGTCTCTCCGAGCGGTCGAGAAGACGGCAGTCTCATGAAATTTGAGCCCGGCGCCTGAAATGCCACTCGAGGCGTGTGTTACTAGTACACCGATTTTCGCACCACTTCGGTAAAAAGTGGATTTTCCTCGCCCGGTAATCGGAAACGCCCGTGAGGCCCCAATTCTGAATCTGCACTCCGACCCGGTCGGCCCTGGGTCGGACTCGGAGATTTCTGGTCCGGCGCCCAGATTCCGCTCCCGGAGGGCGGCAGCGGCTCCCGATGCGCACGGATTCTGACACGCCTTCGGTAAAACGTCCATAACATTCGCCAGGGTATCAGAATCGCATATATGACCACTTTTCGAAATCGGCACTCAGAGGCGCTCGTCGCGTTAGGTTGTCGAGGCGATCGGATGCGTTTTCGAGTCGAAAAAATGAATCGTTTCGGCCACCAAAATTTCGATTCCTGCCGGCGATTTGCATTTTTTGCCGCGACGTCTCCTGGATCACGCAGCTCCTCTGAGGTCGAAGGTCACGTTTTTTTCAGAATCGCCCTTAGGGGGTCGAAGGTCGCCGTCGACGCGGCCCGACGGCTCCTACCCGCGTCGTAAACGAAGTGCGCGCGAAAATGGCCGAGTTCGCCACCCCTGACGGATTGCTCTACCCCCTCTACAGAAGAAATGGGCATAACTTTCCGCCCGGGTATAGAATCGCTATGTGACCACTCTTCGGAATCGTCTCTCCAAGCCGGCGAGAAGACGCCAGTCTCGTGAAATTCGAGCTCGGCGCCCGAAATGCCACCTCGGGGCGTGTGTACTAGTACACCGATTTTCGCACCACTTCGGTAAAACGTGGATATTTCCTCGCCCGGTGATCGGAAACGCCCGTGAGGCCCCATTCTGAATCTTGCACTCCGAACCGGTCGGCCCTAGGCGGACTCGGAGATTTCGGTCCGGCGCCCAGATTCGCTCCCGGAGGGCGGAGCGGCTCCCGATGCGCACGGATTCTGACACGCCTTCGGTAAAACGCCATAACTTTCCGCCGGGTATCTGAATCGCTTATATGACCACTTTTCGAAATCGGCACTCAGAGGCGCTCGTCGGTTCTGTTGTCGAGGCGATCGGATGCCGTTTTCGAGTCGAAAATCAATCGTTTCGGCCACCAAAATTTCGATTCCTGCCGGCGATTACATGTTTTGCCGCGACGTCTCCTGGATCACGCAACTCCCTTGAGGTCAAAGGTCACATTTTTTTCAGAATCGGCCTTTCCGGGGGTCGAAGGTCGCCGTCGACGTGGCTCGACGGCTCCTACCCGCGTCGTAAACGATGTGCGCGCGGAAAATGGCCGATTTCGCCCCCCTGACGGATTTCTCCTACCCCTTCTACAGAAGAAATGGGCATAACATTCCGCCCGGGTATCAGAATCGAATATGTGACCCATCTTCGGAATCGTCTCTCCGAGCCGGTTGAGAAGACGCCAGTCTCGTGAAATTCCGAGCCGGCGCCCGAATGCCAACTCAGGGGTGTGTACTAGTACACCGATTTTTGCACCACTTTGGTAAAACGTGGATATTTCCTCGCCGGTGATCGGAACGCCCGCGAGGCCCCAATTCCGAATCTGCACTCTGACACGGTCGGCCTGGGCCGAACTCGGAGATTTCCAGTCCGGCGCCGGATTCCGCTCCCGGAGGAGCGGCAGCGGCTCCCGATGCGCACGGATTCTGACACGCCTTCGGTAAAAGGCCATAACTTTCCGCCCGGGTATCAGAATCGCTATATGACACCTTTCGAAATCGGCACTCAGAGGCGCTCGTCGCCTCGATTGTTGAGGCGATCGGTTTCATTTCGGTCGAAAATCAATCGTTTCGGCCACCAAAATTTCGATTCCTGCCGGCGATTCAGTTTTTTTACCGCGACGTCTCCTGGATCACCACGGCTCCTCAGATGTCGAAGGTCGCATTTTTTCAGAATCGGCCCTTCTCGGCGGTCGAAGGTCGCCGTCGACGCGGCCCGAGGCTCCTACCCGCGCGTAAACGACAGTGCACGTGAAAATGGCCGATTTCGCCACCCCTGACGAATTGCTCCCACCCCCTTCTATAGAAGAAGGGGCATAATTTTACGCCCGGGTATCAGAACGCTTATGTGCCACTCTTCGGAATGTCTCTCCGAGCGGTTGAGAAGACGCCAATCTCGTGAAATTCAGACCCCGGCGCCCGAAATGCCACCTAGGGGTGGTACTAGTACACCGATTTTTGCACCACTTTGGTAAAACGTGGATATTTCCTCGCCCGGTGATCGGAACCGCCGCCGGAGGCCCAATCCGAATCGGCACTCCGACCCGGTCGCCCTGGGTGACTCGGAGATTTCTGTCCGGCGCCCGGATTCGCTCCGGAGAGCGGCAGCGGCTCCCGATGCGCAGGATTCGACCACGCCTTCGGTAAAACGGCCATAACTTTCCGCCCGGGCATCGGAATCCCTCTATATGCACTTTTGGATCGGCACTCAGAGGCGCTCGTCGCCGTCGATTGCCGAGGCGATCGGACACCGTTTTCGAGTCGAAATCAAATCGTTTCGGCCACCAAAATTTGAGTTCTTGCCGGCGATTCTTAGATTTTTATCGCGACATCTCCTGGATCACACGGCTCCTAAAGGTCGAAAGTCGCATTTTTTTCAGAATCGGCCCTTCTCGGCGGTCGAAGGTCGCCGTCGACGCGGCCCGACGACTCCTCCCCGCGTCGAAACGAGTGTGCGCGGGAAAATGGCCGATTTCGCCACCATGACGGATTGCTCTCACCCCTTCTACGGACGAAATGGGCATACTTCCGCCGGGGGTATCAGAATCGCTTATGTGACCACTATTCGGAATCGTCTCTCCGAGCCGGTCGAGAAGACGGCAGTCTCGTGAAATTTTTGAGCCCGGCGCTTGAAATGCCACCTCGGGGCGTGTGTACTAGTACACCGATTTTCGCACCACTTCGGTAAAACGTGGATATTTCCTCGCCCGGTGATCGGAACCGCCCGTGAGGCCTCAATTCTGAATCTGCACTCCGACCCGGTCGGCCCTGTGCCGGACTCGGAGATTTCGGTCCGGCGCCCAGATGCCGCTCCGGAGGCGGCAGCGGCTCCCGAAGCGCACGGATTCGAAACGCCTTCGGTAAAACGACCATAACTTTCCGCCCGGGTATCAGAATCGCTTATATGACCACTTTTCGAAATCGGCACTCAGAGGCGCTCGTCGCCTTCTGTTGTCGAGGCGATCGGATGCCGTTTTCGAGTCGAAAATCAATCGTTTCGGCCACCAAAATTTCGATTCCTGCCGGCGATTTGCATTTTTTTGCCGCGACGTCTCCTGGATCACACAGCTCCTCTGAGGTCGAAGGTCACGTTTTTTTTCAGAATCGGCCCTTCTCGGGGGTCGAAGGTCGCCTTCGACGCGGCCCGACGTCTCCTACCCGCGTCGTAAACCGAAGTGCACGTGCAAAAATGGCCGATTTCGCCACCCCTGACGGATTGCTCCACCCCTTCATTCTATGAAGAAATGGGCATAATTTTCCGCTCGGGTATCAGAATCGCTTATGTGACCACTCTTCGGAATCGTCTCTTCGAGCCGGTCGAGAAGACGCCAGTCTCGTGAAATCTGAGCTCGGCGCCCGAAATGCCACCTCGGGGCGTGTGTACTAGTACACCGATTTTTGCACCACTATGGTAAAAACGTGGAAATTCCTCGCCGGTGATCGGAACCGCCCGCGAGGCCCTAATTCCGAATCTGCACTCCGACACGGTCGGCCCGGGCGAACTCGGAGATTTCCGGTCTGGCCACCGGATTCCGCTCCCGGAGGGCGGCAGCGGCTCCCGATGCGCACGGATTTCGACACGCCTCGGTTAAAAAGGCCATAACTTTCCGCCCGGGTATCAGAATCGCGTATATGACCACTTTTCGAAATCGGCACTCAGAGGAGCTCGTCGCCTTTGATTGTCGAGGCGATCGGATTCGCTTTCGAGTCGAAAATCAATCGTTTCGGCCACTAAAATTTCAATTCCTTCGGCGATTCACGTTTTTTTGCTGCGACGTCTCCTGGATCACACGGCTCCTCTGAGGTCGAAGTCGCATTTTTTTCAGAATCGGCCCTTCTCGGCGGTCGAAGGTCGCCGTCGACGCGGCCCGACCGGCTCCTACCCGCGTCGTAAACGAGTGCACGTGAAAAAAAATGGCCGATTTCGCCACCCTGACGGATTGCTCCCACCCCTTCTATGGAGAAATGGGCATAATTTTCCGCCCGGGTATCAGAATCGCTATGTGACCACTCTTCGGAATCGTCTCTCGAGCCGGTCGAGAAGACGCCAGTCTCGTGAAATTCAGACCCCGGCGCCCGAAATGCCCCTCGGGGCGTGTGTACTAGTACACCGATTTTGCACTACTTTGGTAAAACGTGGATATTTCGTCGCCCAGTGATCGGAACCGCCCGCCAGCCCCAATTCAGAATGGCACTCCGACCCGGTCGGCCCTGGGCTGGACTCGGAGATTTCCTGT